>CAJVQA010000910.1:0-29020 GCA_910591915.1 Cetraspora pellucida | reverse complement strand
AGCTACTAATTTTTAAACTACCAATAAAGATACGAGCAAGGCCTCACCTTAATACCAAAAAAAAAAAAAAAAAAAAAAAAAAAAACAATGTTCAGTCTCTTGATATACAATACAAATAATTTAATAACAAATTTTTATTTAACAAATTTGTAATTTTAAATTATTTTTTTTTTATTTTTAAGTAAATGAAATTCTTTAGTTATACTAAAATATAACACTTTAAATTATAATAATTTATATCTATTAAACATCAGTTATTTTTCTTTAACTAATAAATGTTTCTAATATTCATTCAAAAGATTTAAATACAAAAAATGTAAAAGTTTGTATTTTATTTTTGTTAAAATAAATAAAAAGCTAAAAAAGCAAATCTTTATTTTCTTACTTTTAAAGATATTATACATATAAACATTTTCTTTATTTTAATCAATTAAATCTGTCATATTTTAATTAAGTAATATAATCAATTTGATATTTGAATCAGCAAGTGATATAGATCATTTATTGATCAGTGAAAATTCAAAAATAATATGGTCTGATGCAAAAAGATTTGCACCTCAAGAAAATGTAAATAAAAAAAAAATTTATTAAGCAATATATATTTTTTTTTATTCAAATAATTCTATACAAATTGGGAAATACAAAAATATAAATTTTAAATTAAATCCATGTCATTATCTGAACTATAAATATCATCGATTTCTTCATTGATTAGCTGCACATTTTCATTGGACTCAAAATAATCCTTAGCATATTTAAGTGCCTTTCTCCAAAACCCAATTATAATTTTTGAATTGATTTTGGTTTTAAATGAATCTAAAAGTATATTACGAATAGACAAAAGATTTTTATGAGGACCTAAACATGCAACTTCACCCTTTACAACTGCCCAAACACCCTCTATGGGTTGAAGTTCACAGTGATATGGTGGGGTGTAAGAAACTTGATGATTGTATCGTTTTGCTATTTCAACACAAGCAAATGATACCTTTTCCTTATTTTTTCGAACTAAATCCAAGAGCTCTGGTTTTTTTAATTCACCAGAAAAAGAAATATTATGAGCAGTTAACCAGTCAAACATTTCTTGTTTTTTTGTACTTAATGTTGGAACATTTTTGATTCGTCATTTATGATAGGTTGCCCCATCCTTATGAATGATTACTGACCCATACTTTTCATAAAGTGCTTTACAAAGATTTGAAAAAAGATCTTCAAAAATGGCACTGTTGAAGTTACCATGGTAATCCACTTGGTTAGAAATGATATTTGCACCTTTAACAATGTCTGGAATATCATTCCATTCTTTAATGTTTTTTCTTTTTCATCTATGGTTTCCTGGAGGCTTAATTGTTGGGTCCCAAATATGAATAGAATTTGAAATAAGTTTACCATGTAGTTTGTTGGAAGATCCATTTCAGAATACTATAATTGCTCCAAAAATTACTACCAATGGACCATGCCCAGGGGCTAAAACGACACCATGATGGGGAAGCCAAGTGTTGTGTGACATGTGATTTAAATGGCAATACGACTCATCAAGAAAAACCTTAGGCTGATACGGAATATCATTTTTGTCTTCCAAATTGGCAAAGCAAAAGTGAAGGTAATGACAACGGAATGCAACATTGTTGGGTGATTCATGAAGGATGTTCCTTCATTCTCCCTTGCCAAAATAAAAGCCCAAACAATGCAATAGCCGAAGAAGTTTCCATTTAGAAAATAAATATTCATGTTTAAAAAGAAACTGATGTAGGATAGGCATAGAAAGTAGTTCACTCATTTTGTTAGCATTTAAAATTTTTATGCACAGTAATTCTGATACATTTTGATCAGGTTGAAATTTAGGTCGGCCAAGAGTTTTTTGAGGTGTAAATGTACCATCATTGCATTTGTTCCAGTCTGCTACCATACCCCCAACCGTTCTCTCAGAAACACCCAATACTTCAGCAACTCTCTTGCGTAATGTCAGCTTTCGATGATCATTTTTTGCTGAATTAATTCTGGAAAGGTGATTGTAAATGTTGATAACCATTATCTTTTTGTTCTCTGTTAGTGGCGCGCCAACTCTTTTTAAGGAAGAAGGAGGCATAATTAAGGAAAATAATCAACACTGCAGATTTGTTTAAATAAATTCTACTAAATATATAAATTTTAGACTGGCATCATAATTGCATAAATTTTTTTTTTTACACTAAATCATATCCTTCTCCGATAAGGTGCAAATCTTTATGCACTGGACTATAATATAAATCAATAAATGACATATTTATTAATAATATTGAGCCATTTGTTACTATTTATTTTCTTCAATAATTATTTGCTGCTGTGTTCTGGATTCAAATAAATAATCAGAGTTATAATCTTTCAGAAGTGCATTAAAAACTAAATCTATAAGATTTTCTGGTTCAATTGCATTTTCTTGATAATTAATTTGATTTTCATTCTTTTTTTATTTATTGTTAATGGAAATTTGGTTATAACAATCAACATATATTTTTAGAATAATGTGTTTATTGTATTTTATGCTTTTAATGATTGCTTTTCACTTAAAAGAATCAAAAAAAATCACTTACTAAATCAATTATGTTAATATTTTGACAAATATTATTATAATGACCCATCATATGATTTTCAAAACTTTTTGGATAATGATCACATTGCATGAACCAAGCATCGCCCAAAAATCAGTTACAGTTTAAACTCAATTAAACACAATTAATTTTATAGTTCTGATAATTTAATATGTATGTTTGATTTGTAATATTTATTTTGATTAATAATCAATAATAATAATAATTTGCTTAAGCAAAAAAGCATACATTTTTCTTTTACTTACAACAGATTTATTATACTGCAAAACGTGCAGAATATACAAAACACCAGAAACTTTTTATGAAACAAAAACTTGTTCTGATTGTTTAACCTGTATTAAAAAAAATAAAAAGCAAAAATATAAAGAAAATTTTACTTCTTTACCTTATTCTAAAGAAAACATTATTGATGTTAATAACATTACTAATGTAATTTATAAGGCTATTGCAAATGTAGAAAATATAGATAAAAACTTAGAAAGTAGTTGTAAATTCTATTTTGAGCAAGTGATCAATCTGAATATGTTAATTAATAAAATTTTAGCAGATATTGAAGAAAATAAATATGAACATTATCTTGCAAATAAGATTGTTAATTATATTAAGAAAGGAGACGGTTATGATTATATATATCATACCAAGACTACTTTAAAAAAAACAAATATAAAAACATTTTATTACTAGTGCAATTGTTGTAAAAAGCTTGTCTTATAATGTCAAAAGCATAGTGATATTTCTAAACAATGAAATACAGGATTATATATAATTAGATATGCATGTAAAGGTCTTCTTTCAATTGCAATTAATTTAATAAGCAATTGTGCAAATATTAAACTTAGCTATAAACAGCTTCATCAATGTTCAAGATACACTATAATTTCAAAACAGGTTAAACAATATGTACATGAGAATTTAGTGCTTAGAGCATTAGAATTACATCATGAAATTATATCAAAAAAACTTAATGGATTTGAAACTTTAACAATTGATCAAGTTTATTTTTGGTGGGCATATAAAGCATCGAAATATTATCGATGACATGAAAATCAATACCAATCAGCAAAATTACTTTTGAATAAAAAAGGATTTAAAGTTATACTTGACTTAAATCAACCAACACATGTATTTGGTTTCTTAACAAGTTTTTTTAATAAACTACTGCATATAGCATTTGAAACAATTATGATGGATGCTACTTACAACACTAATCAGTTAAAATATAAGCTTTATGTGGTAATAGTTATAATAGATAGAACTGGATTCCCAATTTCATATTGTTTTATTAAATCTGGTAAAGGATGTGATATTTGTGCAGCTATAACATCATGGTTTAAATTTTTATATAAAAATGGACTTAAAGAAGTGAAAACAATTCTTTTTGATAAAGATTTTGCTCAGATCAGTAGTAGAATGGCTATTTCAAAAAATGTAGAAATTCAACTTTGCAAGTGGCATTTAAGGCATGCAATTGAGCAAAAACTGTCTTCAAAGTTTAGTAATATTTTATTTAACTATAATGCCATTATTGCACATCAACAATGCTCTATAATTAATCCAACCTGACAACCAATCCAAAATACCAATTTAAGCTCTAAAAAGGTTTTTTTAGAAGTGTCTTTATGAAAAGAAATATTAGAATACATTAATACACATTTTCATCATTATATGCTTATTTCCACTGCAGATAAAGAGTTTGTATCAATTCCAGAAGAAATCTGGCATCAAGCAATTAATGAAATTTTTCAATATTGTTATTATCATAACTTGTTTCATGTATAGTGTTACTTATGGCAAGAATGATACAGGTGGGATCGTTGATGCCTTTGGGCACTATCAGCTCACAAAAATGATTTAATTATTTGTACTACAATAATTATTGAGTCACATTGGAGAATCTTGAAACATGATTTTTTATACAAGTTTAATCATTCTTGGCTCGATGTTCTTTGTTATGTTATTACTAATCAAATGCTACCAAAACTAATGCATTGTTATAACCTTTTTGTTACTGGTAGAATTCAATCATCTTGGTGAAAAGATTTTGCAAATGAGTGGAAAAAGTTTGCAAACTGAGAAATAAAAAATTCTAACAAATATTTCACTAATCATGCTAATTGGGTTTGCTTATACCCTATATTTCTTAAACATTGGTTTGCATTTTGTAAATATTTAGTTTCATCATTAGGAAATATGGATAACACTTTTTTTAATAAGGTTCAACATAATAACAAATATCTATTTCTCTATGAAACCCAACAAACAATTTGACAAACTATCAAGAATGATTTATCCAACACATTGGCTAATTCTAAAATAAAGCATTGTAATTATGAGAAATCTGAGATAAATTTAATAGATTTAAGTATGGATGAAAACAATTAAATACCAGTGATGTTGAAGATACAAGTAATAAGGTGATTGAGTTAAAAGAAATATTAGTGAAGATATTATTTATTTATATTGTTATTTTATAAGTTATTTAAATTATTTTTTTTTACATATTTTTAATATTATTAATTCATAGGTGATAAAATACATTGAAAAATCAGAAACTCTTTCTTAACAGAGAAAATGGTTAAATGCAATTGAAAAAAACCTGAACCCTATTAAAAAAATGGTAAATGACTTAGAAGAATTTGAAGCTGCAAAAACTGCAAGAAAAACATAGAATGGACGTAATTCGAATACTTTTTATTGGCAATAGTTTTATTTTCATATAAAATTTAATTGATGTAACGTTAGTAAAAAAAGATATACATATGCATATAGCAAGAATTAAATTAGCAATTCAATTTGCATGTTGCTTTTTTTGCAAAAAAAAATAAATTATATCGATAAGTTTTACAGCATTAGTATCAATCGCTTTTTGCGTGTCGGTATTTAATTTTAAATTCCAGTATATATTTTAAATTCCGGTACGTAACTGATCTTTGGGTGATGCTAGGGAGGTTATCACATTGATCATGCTGAAATCGAATCGGCAAAATAACCATTATTATTGCTCGGTCAGATGACCTTATTTAAACAAAATAAATGACTTTATTTAACAAAGTTGAAAAGCATATGGGAATAGAAGAGAATCGTTAATTAGCAAACCCCATTCTTCTAGAAAACTGTAACTTCGCTGTTCCAACAGATCTCAAATATAACATAACTGCTTTGCTATCCCAACCTCCTATTGCATGTATTTGTGTCAAAGACAAACCTGCTTCCATTGCGGCTGTTGCACTACCAATTCTAATGCTATGAGCTGTAAATCTACCTCTAGCTCCTGCATTATTAGCTATTCTTTTAACAATAGCACCTATGGCCCCAACTGTTAGTTGTTTTCCTTGTTTTGACAGAAAAAGAGGTTCATTATCAGAAGTTTTTGGCCTTATTAATAAATACCTTCTTAATAATTTAACTGGACAGTAATGACTATTTGTATATTTGATAGGAATAAACTTTCCATTTGAAAACTGACCTGTCTTGGAGGAGCTTATGCGCACCCAGCATAATTTATTACCAAATTTAATATCTTTAAGTTTTAGTTTACACAATTCACCAGGGTGGCACATTGTTCTTAACCCAATAGCCACCAAAGCAGTATCATGTATCCAATAATCTCTACTTACATAGTGTGGCTTTTTGTTAATAAACTGCTTTAAGGCAGAAACTGTTAGGGGATCACGAGGCCACTTTGGCTCTTTATCCTTCTTATACTCTTTAACCAATGCTCTATAAATTTTTTTAACTTTATAATCCTTAAAAGGATCTGATAAACGATGCTCTAAGTGCTCTCTTGATACTGCTACTAGGAAGTCTGCATATCCTGAAAAAGAATGTGTTAGGTCTAGCCAAACAAGAAAAGATACCAGTGTATCAACATCTGATGGCAATGCTACTAAATCCATGACCTCACAAAAGTCTTTATATATATTCCATGCTTTATTCAAACGCTTATTCCAATTTTCTGAAACTGACTTTTTACTTAATTCTTGAGCTCTCATAAGTAACCTACTAACTAACCTACTCTTAATGCTAGGAACTGCCAATTTGGATTTTTTAATGGTTCCACTTCTTCTAAAAACCCTCTTACAAATGATATTTTGGCTGGAGGCAGCACTAGATAACTTATTTGAATATGCAATAGCATCGGCCACCATGCTGCCGAAACCCATCTGGGTACAATTATTGTTGCTACTGCTTTTTCTTCTATTATATGCTGTAGAACATGATGAACTAGAGCTATAGGTGGGCATACATAGTTGTTTTCTCTTGTCCAGTTCTAAGCAAAGCAGTTTATACCTTCTGAATTCGGGCAATAAAATCTGCTGTTGAAACGTGCTAGTTTGTTGTTTTGATGATTGACCATGCGATCGACTGTATGAGGTCCCCACTTCTCTTCTACAAGATTGAAAATCGTCTGATTCAAGCACCAATCGTCTTCGTCTAAAATTCTGGTTAATTCGTCTGCTAGATTTATCTCTAAAGGTATCCAAAACACTTCGTTGATCCAAATATCCTATCTGTCTATCAAAACCCACAACCTTCTTAGAAAATCCTTCTGCCATGAAAGTCTGCCTCCTTTTAAGATTGTGCCTATAGCATCCTGATTGTCTATATGCAGATCTATCCATGAACTTTGCAGTAGCTTTGTGAATGAATTCAAACCCAGAATTACTGCCTCTGCCTCTAGTTTTGTAATTTCTCTGTAAGATTTTATTGAACTCCAATTTCCGAAGGCTTTGAGGTCTCCAAAAACAGCTGACCATCCTATTGTTGAAGCATCGATGAAAATTTGCTTTACCTTTGATGGTTTCCAAGTTGGACAACCATTTTTTCTTTTCAGATTTTCTGCTATCCATCTTGCATCCTCCCGCGCCTGTTCTGACAAATTTACTAATGCATCCCAATGGCTTGGATTTCTGTTGGCAGCATCTATTAATGAATAAAACTCCAGGCAATGAACCTTTGTATGTGCAAAAGCCCTGCTTAGTGATTGGATTTTCCCTGTCATTGATGCCAATCTGCGGGCTGAAATTTTCTCCTTCCTTACTAACTCTAACATTAACTTTTTTACTTCTATAATTTTGTCTTTTGGAACAATAACTTGTGCTTTCACTGTATCGATTATCAAGCCAAAAAACTTTATCCGTTGGGATGGTATCCACTGACCCTTTGACATTTCCCTTACTAATCCACATTTTTTCAGATCCACTTTTATTACTGTATCTCTTATTGCAATCAGAGTATCTAACGAAGGGTGTGCTAACCAAAAATCGTCTAAATAGTTGCCACAAAATAAACCTAGTGATCTCTAATGTCCTACTATGGCCTGCATAATCTTGGAAAAAATCCATACAGCTTGCGAGAGACCAAAAGGAAGGACTTTGTAATAATACCAACTTCCCAGTATTCGAAACCCAAGAAAATGTTGTGCATTTTCTCTCATCATCACATGATGATAACCATCTTTTAGATCCCATGTGATTACATACCAACTCTTTCCTATTGTACGAAGCAGACCACCCAAACCTTTGAAATGCACACTTTTTTCGGGAAGAATAGTGTTTAACTGCCTTAAGTCTATAACCATTCGCCATTTCTTTGGTCCTTTCTTGGGCACTAGAAAAACTGGGCTCACCTCTAATAAAAACTCTGGTCTTGTTTTCTGACATCCCAAACAACCTATTGCTATAGATCTCTCTAACCGATCCAGTTCTCTTCTTACCCATTCCTGTTGTTCCACTAACAACTTGTACTGATTTGGAACAGGCTTCATCGCCAACACCAAAACACCTTTTGGATACAGTGGAACTCCATTTCTTAGCCAATCCATAACTACTGATGATGGACATATTTTGTGCTGCCAATAATCCAAAACATCTGTTATTTGCATTCTCCCTACAACTGACTTTTGATCCTCCAAGGTATCCTTTATAGGTCCAACCCAAGTGTAGTCAATCTTGGCCTTTAGGCTTGCTAGAGGTTTTTGGGTTTGAGAAGGAACAATTTGAAACAATGTGCCTGATACCTCCGCAGTTATAGCAGGTAATTGCTCCTTACCGATCTGAGGGTCCATAAAAATTTCGGCCCCGAAAGGATGATCTTCTTTCCTTTCTTCTACTTTTTTCATAATGGTCTTTCTCTGAATCGGAAGATGTAGGTGATGATCTCTTTCTCTTATGCTGATATTTACGAAATTTGTTATTATAACCACCACTATTCAAACGTGAAAAGGACCCTGCCTGGCCAAATGAAGGTATGCAATCCTTGTACTTCTCCATCATCTTATCACTACTACCTACTATCTGCAGCGCAGCACCCCATCCTCTATTATCTGCTAACCTCAGTGTAACAGCCCTTGATTCCACCTCATCACGCACACTAACAAATTTCTTTTTAGCAGAATCCGGCAATAACCTAACTGCCTTGTCTAAACGTCTACCAATTTTTGCTAGAAAGTCATATTCATGTTGATCCCGGGGTCTTGACAATTTAACTTTTGGCCAAGCCTCATCTAGCAAATCTCCTTCTTCAATTTCCTTATGTAAGGCGGAAAAATTCCTATCCATCTTTTTTTCAATACTACTCAAAGCTGTCAGAAAAACATCAACTGGAACTGAGCTAACTTTCTCTTTTCCTCGAAAGCGAGCTGCAAATTCCTCCTTAACCCTATTATCAGCTTCTTGAGAGGCTACATCCAAATCATCATCAAGCTCCCAACCTCCGTCTACATCCAAATCTACATCCACCACTTCTTCTGGCCTCTCGCCCACATCGCCAAGACCCTGCTCCTGCCCTCTATTATTCTTCCTTGACTGCACCTCTAACTCTTGCTCTTTCCTTTTGTCAAAGTAAACATGCAGTCTTTCACCCAGCTCTTCTTTATTACCTTCTACGGAAAGGCCACATGCTGCACACAAGTCCTTTAGCTCAGTCAAGGTCAGCTTTGCCCAACTTCCGACATGCATTGTGCGATTCATAGACATACTTAAAGTTACTTATGAAGATAACTATTCACTATACGTAGCTATTTATTACTTTTATTTAATTATTTATCTTTATTTTATTAATTTATTTTTGAACAATTTAAATGTATATGATACAAAGCGATAGAGCCAGCCTTTACAAGGCGAGCAATAGCGAAAAGAAAGATAATTCTCTTCACCAAGAGAATCGTCCTTAAATACCCCTTTTCACATTCCTCTGCATTACTGATTCATTCCTGGTTATAGCCATTGTCCCTTACCTATGCCACTGATCTAATCATTACTCATAACAACGTGAATTTCAAATAATCATATGTTAATTCCAAAATTACCTGTTAACAACAACAATCAAAGAACTACCATAAAGGATACACAACAAGCTTGAAATGCAATTGGCCATAAAGTCATCTGATCTCGCAATAATGATCGCCCTGTCACTTCGTTGACAGGCTTTACATTTAGTTAATTTTTCATAAGGTGTCCCAGGAATAATTATAACAGCTGTAAATCCGGATCTAATAATTAAATCCAGATATAAATTATTAAATCCAGATCAAAGTCATATAGCATTTACAATTTAGAGGTTACAGTTAGCTAATTTACCTTACATATTTATTGTAAAGGTATAATCTGTAACTATTTTGTATTATAAAAACTGGGTTAACCCAGGTTTTATATATAAAAAACAGTTTAGATTATATCTCTAACTTATTGTTATTGATTTTATAGAAATTTATTATACCGTGTTTCGGATGAGGTTTCGGAACATATAATCCGAAATCCGAAACTTTCGGATTTGGCCAAAAGGTTTCCGTGACCAACTCTAGCTCATATCAATATTAGTAAATATTATTAACTCGACAAGAATTATATATTTTTTTTAATGTGACAGTTTTACCCTGGTAATAGTTGGCATTAGAATTGAAACTACTAAATGTTAATTAGCCTGCCCATTAAGTCATCTAAGTCATTTAAAAGTCATTTGCATTTAGGTGCATCAAAAAAAATAAGCGCACAAGTATCAAAATCGTAGGTTTTGCAATTGAGTCACAATTACAAAGTCATGTGCTTGTTTTTTTTTATAAAAAAAGATCTGCACCCTCCTTTGGTCATATTAATCTCTAGTTTGTGAAATTTTTGACGATAAATTTATTACGTGTTGTTTACTTATATTACAAAATTCATGGCATCACCGACTAAGTGGAATGTCGATGATAAATTTGCTTTTCTAAGCGTAAGTTCGGACGGACTTGAAGTTAGTTACGTAGGTGAGTTTAACAAGGTTTTACGTATAATTTATGAGCGTTGAACCATCAAGGCACATAAACCGCTACTTTTTTCGGCAAAAATCCAAAATAACAGATGATCATGCATAATTATAAAGAAATTATTGCGGTTTGCGAAAATTATGTGAATTTTGTCATCAAAAAAAAAAGATTGCTAGGTAATTTCTGATTCCTTAAAACTATTCGCTATACGGTATGATAATATCATACGTATTCAGATTTCGGAGTGTTTTTAAAAATCAGAAATCACTTAGTCGAGCGACTCTGCAAAATTAACAGAATTTTGCAAATTACAATAAGCAAAATTATAGGTTTGCATATATATAAATACGTTTCGTATTTTATCTTTGCATGTGGAATTTTTCACTTTTCTTTCAAAATCTTCTATGAGATGGTTAGCTTATGTTTGGGTACACTACTTTTCATAATCGCTATTCTGCATCTTAAATGATCGTTTCTGGATTGGACTTAAGAATTTACTATGATCAATTAATGACAAAACTCAAATAATGGATATGTAGCAATTCAATAATAGCTTACGGGAACTTCTTTATATACTAAGGTCCAGGTGAAAAAGCAGACTCTGCTGCGATACGATCGGATTTGCCGATTCTTCCACAATGTGGACTGTTTTATTTTGAAGTCACTATTTTAGATAAAGGAGAAAATGGGTATTTAATTTTCTCATCATGGATATATAAATATTTGATTAAATTCACATAATTTTAACCTTTTTATTTTTAAAGAGAAATGGGAGTCGGGTTTTGCGCTAAAACAGTAAATCTAAATAGGATGCCCGGTAACTATTCATTCATTTATTATTTATTATACCTTTTATTTATTGCCATATGACATAAATTAGGATGGGAAAGTAACTCATGGGGTTATCATGGTGATGATGGGAATTTTTATTGCTGTTCTGGAACTGGGAAGTCGTACGGACCATTATTTACGACAGGTGATACTATAGGATGTTGTTTAAACTTTAGGTATAATGCAGTATTCTACACCAAAAATGGAATACATTTAGGTACATAACTGTTATTTTAATAGTAAAAAGTTTGTGATGATTTGAATATTTGAATAGTATTTGATACTATGCGGTATATTTCAAGGAATTGCCTTTCGAGATCTTAAAGATGAATTATATCCATGCGTTGGATTAAGATCACGGGGTGGGTCTATGGAAGTGAATTTTGGTCATAAAAAGTTTAGATATGCAGGTAAATTTACTTAATGTTCTTGTATTTTTGTTAAGGTTTTAAAATTGCTATTTTTATTAATAAATAAATAGCGATTAATGATGATGATATTGACGATGAACTATTAAAAGAAAAATGGGTCAAGGCTCTCAATCAATGTAATGATGAATTAATAAATCATCAAGTTGACAGGATAGATAGGCTTTCAGATTTAGCTGAGTCAATGGAAATTGAACCAAATGACATATCTGAATTAAGATGTCAAGTGAAAGCATACTTCATTATGGGTGTATATGATGAAACTTATATAGTAAAACTGTTAAAAATCGAGCCAAATGACCCATTTGCTTTAAGATATAGGGGAGAAGTCTATCATGTGATGAAAAGATTTGATGAATCGTTGAAAGACTTAAATAAATTATTAGAAATCGATCCACATAATACATGGGCATCAAAAGCCCTTAAGGAAGTTACAAGAAAGTGTGTTAATGTTCATTTCATGTCTAATTTACTACTAAACACGAAATGTTAATTTAATATCATTAAATCATAGAGTGTGAGTATAAAATACATCTTTATTTTTAAAATCAATTCTTAAAGGATTTAATGTTTAATATAATTAACCTAGACTTTTTATACATGCTAAAATAGGCGGTAAGTATCAAATTACTTACTAAATGCGGATTTATCTGTTTAGATATTACATAGTAGATAACCAACCACATGTGTTCAACATTAATAGAGAGTAAGTGTATAAATCTGTGCATTAAAACCAATGTTCTATTAATAATTTTTGTCTAATATTGTCTTCCTAATTGTTTCTAAATTAGACGGTAAGCATTTGTTCATTCTAAAGATTGATTTTCATAGATTCTTACGGTTTAATGTTATTCTTCAAATCATATTTTTGTCTTTTAATTTAATAGAAAGTAAGTCTATTTTCAGTCAAATTTGAAACTGAATTTAATAAATCATTAGGATTAATAATCCTTATATATTACATACGTTTTTAAATACAAGTTTGTAAGTATAAAGACCAATTTTTCTAAGATCTAGTCTCCTCAAGTAGTTACTTTTAATCATTTATGCACATATTTAATCAACAGGGAGTAAGTATTGACTGTATTTAATCTGGCTGTTTACATGTAAATTATTAACATTAAACTTTGTCTAAATTGCCAGTTTGTAAGTAGCAATTCAGTCAGAAAGATTAACCATTAAATCATTTCTCTAATCAACGATTTGAAATAGAAGGTGAAATTTACAAAATTCATGTTTTGTAAAAATGTCAAGAGTAATTATTTATAAATATTTATAAATTAAAAAACTATTAGTGCGTAAGTATAAAAAAAAATCATGTTTTTCGTACCTTAAACATTTAATGTTTCTAATAAATTATCCATTTTTTAATTTATCAGTTTGTGAGTAAAATGTTTAAATTTTAATTATTACTCTTTAATAATCACTTTAACATTATTACTATTTAATAATTATTTAACATTATGACTTTTTAATTGTCAGCGCGTGAGTATTTTCGGGCCAATGTTACAAAGGGATTTACGTAAAAAATGGTTTTCTAACAAGTAATACTCTATTAGAGCGTATGTAGTTTATTTATTCTCATTCATATTGCCAAATATAGAAGTTCTAATTCACCTTAAATTATTAGTTTGTGAGTATAAAATTTATTAAGTTCTTTTCATTAATATTATCTTTTTAACAAGTTGCATATGATTAATTTACTAGTGCGTATGTATAAATTATAATTCATATTTATGATTAATACTTTATACGTGTCTTATGTATTATGTAACACATTATCTCTTTGTTAAATTCTTTGTTAATTGCACCGAATTAGACGGTAACTATATAACATTTTATTAATATTAATAAGAATTATTATTAAGCATAATAAGTTAAATACATTTTAATTAATAGAGAGTAAGTATTTCACCTTAGAAAAACTTATCATTTTCATTAATCCTTTAATAACCCGCGTTTTTATTAACTACAAGTGCGTAAGTAAAAATTTTATTACTACGCATATATTAAGTTCCAGAAATTATTTGTCTGATTTACAGTAACCTAACCAGTTAATTGCATATATACTAAATTAAAAGGGTGTGAGTATAATAAAGCACAACGTTTTATGTATTTATAATTAAATAATTTTACCTAATTAACAATTTAAACCACAAATTAGCCGGTAAGTGCAAAGTTTTCTTGTTTTTATTTTCAGGACTTTTACTCATCAGGAAAATAAAATTTAAATTATCAGCACGTAAGTATCAATATTTTCAAATTTAACATTTATACTTACAGTTGGTATTATTGTATTAATAAATTATATCGCACAAAATAAGGAAGTAGGTATAAGTTTATACGTATTTTTTAATTCTAGAAAATCAAAAAATTTAGTATTAATTATTAAATACCAATTCAAATTAATAGTGAGTGAGTTTTACATTCGATTATGTATTATATATTTATGATTAAGCAACGCCATGGTTTATCTTGATGCTGAAATGTGAGGTCGTCTGAAAAAGAAAATTTCCTCAAAAAGAATTATAATTTCGTATAAACAGGTCCAGATTTTAGCATCAGCATTAGCCATGACTAATATTACTATCTAACAATGCATTAAATTAGACGGTACGTACTACTTATACATATTTATTTTTACGAGTTGAACATCCATGAACATTGAATATTTAACATAAAATCGATATATAAGAGATGAAAATTACGGTGAATGTGAAAATTGTAAGCAGTATAATACATCTCCAGCCTGGTGTAAATCTTGTGACCCTGAAAAAATAACTCAAGGATGGACAAGTGGAAATAAAGTTGTTGATGATTGCATTAAAGAATTTCAGCTTAAAACTACAAAGTATGAAAATATTATTGAATGGATTCCGTTCGATAGACTTAATAAGATAGAAAAGATTGGAGAGGGAGGATTTAGCATTGTATATTCAGCAAACTGGCTGGATGGTACACGAAAAATTGATGGAAATTGTGGGAATTACATTAGATCGCATGAAAAATCTTGTACAGTTGCGCTCAAATCCTTATCAGGTTCAGAAATAAACTTTTTAAACGAAGTAAGTTGCAATTATGATTGAATTAACATAGCCAAATTTATCTGACATTTAATTTATAAGTTTAAAGGTCGCATGAAATTTATGTTAAAGGATGGTGGAATTAAAATATTTGGGATAACCAAAAATACCGAAAATGAATATCTTATGGTGTTTCAATATGCCAATAAAGGAAATCTTTATCATTACATAGAAACAGATTTCAAAAGACTTACATGGGAGGATAAACTACAGCGGCTTACCAATACATCGTTTGAATTAGCAAAAATTCATAAAGAAGGATATATTCATGGAAACTTTCATTGTGGAAATATTTTGCAAGATCAAAGTGGTAATGGAACTATACAATCTTATATCATGGATTTAGAATTATTTAAACAAAAAAATGAAAACAGCTCGGAAAAAATTATTTATGGGATTATGCCCTATATTGCTCCAGAGGTTTTATTAGGACAACCATATAGTCAAGCAGCTGATATTTATAGTTTAGGCATTATTATGGCAGAATTTTCAAGCGGAATGAGACCTTTTGATGGTTATTTATTTGACAAAGATCTTGCCTTAAAAATTTGTAATGGATTGAGACCAGAAATTGCTCCTGAAACACCCGATTGTTATGTTGAATTGGTTAAGCAATGCATTAATTCAGATCCGATAAAGAGACCTACTGCGAATGATATTGGTTTGAAATTATATAAATGGTTAGATATTATGTTATATCTACCAGATGATGATAAAGGGCTTGATATAAGAAAGAAATTTTTAGATTCAGACAATGTAAATCAAACATCTCCTATTGTTCCACTAAAACACCCAGATTCTATGTATGTTAGAAAAGCTATTAACATACAAGAAATAAAAGACTTTATAGGTAATTGTTTATATTTCAACAAAATATATAAATTTATTTGTTAATTTATTTATTTATTTAGATTCTCAGCAAACTTAATGCTATTGTAGTTTTAAGTTTATATTTGGCTTCATTATAAATTCACGATAGAAGCAGATGTTATCAACAAATTTAATTCTTTTGTTATCTTAAATTTATCATGTCTTTTACTATATAAAATTGATATGTAAATTTTCAATTGGATAATCATCTATGCTTAGCTTATTTAAGAATAAAGATTTATATGTTATTGATCTAAACTTATTTCTAATCAAAGTGAAGTAGTTAGCATCTTGAGGTTGCAACTACTAATTAGGAATTTTTAAATTTTGATAAAATTTTATTATAGGTCCTATATAAACATTTGACTAAACTTGATAGTTATTAGTCAGATTTAAAAAAGATTATTTAAGCTTTATATATTTACAAAATTTTATAATTAAATTTAATATTAAGTTACAAAAATTACCATCTTTAAAAAGCTATAGTGTAAAATGGTATTTTTTATAAAGTTAAATTTAATATTAAGTTACAAAAATCACCAACTTTAAAAGCTATAGTGCTAAATGTTATTAATACAACAGACTTTAGCATAGAATATAATGAATTTTTTGCAAAAAATGGTTTGTTGAAGGAAGGATACCTCAACGTGTTTAGTATACAAGTTTAATTGAAACATGTACGTTGCTTTCTAATTTCAGAATGATGCATTTTAATAATCGTTATATAAACTAGTTGTTAAAAATTATAACATGTTTAACAAGTAATACCGGCACAAATTAAAAGTTAAATAAAACAGCGAAAATTGTATCTTCATTATTAGTTATTAAAATGAATTTAATCAATATCTACGTTCTATATACAAAAATAAATCAAATAAAATAATCTTTAATTAAAGCTTACCTAACTAGCGTAATTGGTAACACTTAATAAGCTTTTTGTATATAATAACACAGTTAATAAATATTTTCACTATATCGAACTCACTGTAATTAATAATCTACCTAACGAATAATCTTTTAAATCTACTTCTGTAAATGCTATTACTTTTTTTAAGAAATATTTGAAAAATATTTGCCAAATTCTGGAAACAAAATAAATAAAATGTTTATAAATCTAGTATTTCGTAAAATAAGCATGTCGAAAATTGAAGTATCTCTGATAATAGTTGATCGGTCTTTCTGTCAATCTCATTTTTTGGCTTTCCAGATAAATGTACTGTCGTGAAACGTAAATTCGACGGATTTGTGTCAAGATGAGCAGCGACTTGACTTGCAACCTAAAGGTGTTATATAAAGATTTAATCAGATTGATTAACGTTATATAAAGTAATCTACAAAAGATAAAGGACTGAAAAGTTCAACGCACGTCATCATATCGCATTTTTTTATTTAATACTAAATTGAATTCAGGCTTTGGATCTCGGTAACCAAATTTTGATTTGAAATGAATAATGATATTCGTTGACAATGATTCGTAAAATTCAGGGATACTATGTTTGCGACCAGCGCATTCATGTTCTTGAATCCTACAAGGTAGAATATTTTTAAATATACTCATAATTAAGGATGATTGATGACATTAAATTATTAAAATAACATACTCAATTTGCGTTAATGTTTTTTGAAAACATATTATATCCCCATTTTGTATTTCAGACTTTTTAAAAGTAAATTTTGGAGTCATTTTTTCGATCATGGTTGGTTTAATTTCCTAAATTTTAGGATACATATGTTAAATAAAAGTACTCAGCAAATTATAAGAGAAAGATAACTTACTTCATATAACGTCAAAGGTGTATTTGGTGTGAAATTCTTTTTCTTGCAAAGGATTGGAAAAATGTCGCCAACTTTACCAAATTCATGAACATATAAATGACCTATACTTCTGCTCAAGTAAATAAATGTTGTATTAATTTTCATCACATATAACCTTCAATGAAAGTGACCTTCCGAGGTTCTTAATGCATAGTAACTATGTAGTTACTGCGAATTAAGATATTCGGATTCCTGTATAGTATGTGAGGTCATTTTCTTAGAAAGATTTCATACGTTTGAATTTACATACTCTAATGATTGTGTATATGGATCATAATATTTAATAAAGACAAGAAAACGAGAGATCTCTTTAGCTGATAGAAACCATTTCTATATTAGTTATGATAAAAACAAATACAGCGATTCTCAAAGTTAATTTTTTAAATAAGACCAGATTTAATTTTTTCCAAATGGTCTAACTTATAAGAAGTTGACTGAAATAGATTTCAAAAGTTGACATCACCTTTACATTTATTTGTTTTTCAAATATTTCCATATACAATTTCAATCCCTCACAATGTGAGGCTAATTTCTCTCTAATTTCATCCATCGCTATTAATTATCGAAATAGTCAACGTTATTAAAGAATTTTTTGATAAAAGATAAGATTATTCAATGTAAACGACTTACATGTATCATTATAGCTGTCCGGTATTGGGAAATCTAATCTAATAGTTTTATTTAATCGACTTACAAGAATCCAAAACCTTATTTGATCAGCTGGGATTTTAAAATTTTCAGCGACCATTTTTTTGAAAGCACCGTAAGTATTCTCTTTTAAAACTTTAAATTGAGAAATTTCCGAGCATGCATATTGATTATCAAAATCAACGAGATCAAATCCTTGATGATTTTTAAAATTTTCTTCTGTTACAACCTAAATAATAAGTAAAAACTAAGGTAAACATAACTAGAATAATTAATTATTAATTAATTGATTATTTAACAATTAGGAAAAATTACCCAAGTTTGTATATACAAGTTATTTTCTTCTTTCTTTCGATAACGCATAGCTTTTTCCTCTTGTAAACGTCTTTCTATGAAAAAAGCTAGCTCATAATCATAGATAATTTTTAATAGAAGCTATATCATTATTTACTCACGTAAATATATTGGTATGTCTTCTGGTATTATAGGGGATAGTACTTCATCGATATCATAATCACGAATATATAATAACATATACACATTCATAGGATTAATGCCACTATAATTATAATTATCATAAAGCACTTTTTTTTCAGTTACTAATGTAACCCGATCATCAGCAAATTTTTTCCTTTTATTTTAGGTGACAAGTTAATACATTGTATACAACGAATGAGTACTTGATAAGGTTGAAAACAAACCATCGCCGATTTTTTTCAGGTCTTAACAAAGTAAAGTAACGGTTATTATCAACATAATCTTCATTGCAATTTTCATGAATGAATACACTATTTTCGATTTAAAAAAACCACATCTAATTAATGTCACTAATAGCATCACTCATAATATCACTCATAATATCACTCATAATATCACTCATAATATCACTCATAATATCACTAATGATATTACGAAAAATATGATCAAACTTTGATTACAAACCCGTGTAATGAATATTTATACGGCTTTGACCTATCAGCATCTGGTGACAGATATTTTTGTAAATCAATTTCCAAGGGAAATTCATAACGATCATTTATCTGCAATATAAACAAATATAAATGAGAATTAATATTTTAAATACAATAATTTAAAAAATATTTAAATTATCATTACCATAACCGTACAATTATTCTGAGCATCGTATTCAAATCGATCCAGGTGCAAGTATAATACTGGAGGAAAACTTTCAAACGTTACACCTTTTTTTGCAACCTATAAATATATACGTATGTATAACTAAAATAAAAAATTTTCATGACAGCAGAGTAAATTGTAAAAAAACTTCCTTGCAAGCCATAATCCTCTGTGCTATATTTATTATCACCATCTAAAGTTTTCTCTTGTATATAATTAAGAAAAGAGTCATCTAGTTTCTTGCATCCTTTAACACTAAGTTGAATGTCTATTTGAAATTAAATTATTATAAGAACAAAACTAGATGAAATAATAAATCAAATAATGAAACATGTTTACCATAGTAATCTTCAATACGTATGGATTCATAATCTACATTAACGCATTTAATATAACTTTTCACTTTGCCAGCAAAAAGGTTAGAAATTGCGCCATCTGCTTTTGTATTCTAAATTACGAATAAATAAGAAAAATTGAATTATAAATTATATACTATAACACGTAAAGTGAATAACTATAAATTTGAAAATAACCACCTTCATTTTATTTTCAAGATTTTCACGCAATATATTACTAAATTCTTTAATATCAAGATTTCCGAGAGAGTGAAATGAATCCCAACCAAAAAATTTTGTAAATTCAGTTGTATCAACTGGAGTATTAGAAGTTTGCAATTGATAAAAAATCCATTGTAAAGCTGAAGAAATGCTTTTTTCATTTTCAACAGAGATATGATAGACCGCCTATAATAAAAATATTGATAAAAACATTGTCAAGACCAAGACTATGCAAGATAATTATGAAAAAAACGACTATAAATGCTTGAAAAGTGACAAACCTTACGAAACTTAGTAATGCAATAAAGAGATTGTATATATGAGTTTAAAAAAGTATTTAACTTTGGTTTCCATAGGCCTATATATCCACGCCATAAGACACCAGTTGGATCCTTCACAACTCGAACAAGAGCCGTTATATTACAAGAATTATTTTCAATTAACGGACGAGTTCGACCATCTGATGGGTGAAACAATTTATTTTGATCATAAAATGATTCGAAACCCCAGTCTGATTCCTCTGCAGTAAACCGATGACGAGTATCTATAAACATTAATATCTTAAAAACATTGATAAAAACATTGATAATATTCAAACAATTATGAAAGCTAATAAAATGAATTACTATAACGTACAATAACTAACATAATGTTCCGGTTCTTCAGGATTCCATAAGATTAAAGCGAACTGTGCACAACAATGCCAACCAATAGGTGCACTTTCGGGATCAGCAAAATCCAAATAAATAGATACTTTGTTCGAATTATTGTTTCCAAAGGGAAAAAGTAAAATTCTCCTGAATTATTTTTATAAAGTTTCAAACAGGTTGAATGCCTGTTTGTTTAAAATCAACGAGAAAGCAAGCAAGTAAAAAAGTTGGATGGAACAACCCACCATTTCCAACCGCCAGCCTCAAATTCTGGACCAATTATTCTTTTTTCTAAATTTTTCCAATTAATTACGTTCCATGTATGATATTGAAACTCTTCAATTTCATGCCCAAGATCGGGCATAATTTTATACGAGAAGTTTAAAATTGCTTCATCTATTAGATATAGATGTAAATATACAATATAATGCACATTACTAATTGTTATAAATTAAACAGTCATTTTTTTTTTTTTTTTATAGATTATATTTAATATATAATATTTAAATATTTAATAAACATACAATCCATTATAGTTAGAAATCTTTATTGCGAGAAAATAGAAGATACTTTTTATGTTTAGAATAGTGATAATGCAGATGCTTTTTTACGGAAAGATGTTGGTCAATAACAGATAAAGAAACTTCACGTATGTGCATACTTCCCAAAAGTAAGTGTCGTATAAATTACTGTACGATGTTATGCAAAATCTGTTACACATATTGTTTATATGTTGCGTAGTGCAGTAGTGCATTCTGTGCAGAATGACCTTATGGCGCAGTTATAACCGTCTACGTAGAAAAGTAAAAAGCCTGAACAGATATCGCAGAATTTTCGGTATCTCGGGTATACATATCCTGAAATTAAATAAACCCGATTTCTACCTCTAAAATGATTGGTGGAAACTTGCTTCGCTATTTTACAAAAGAAAATATGACATAAAAAGTAATTATTGTAAATAATAGACATGATATAATAATACAATATAGACAAGAAATTGATGCTAAAGGCATTTATTTCATTAATATTGTAAAATTACTGGTACGTAACTCATTATACGTAGTTTATTGGTAATTTATTAGTAATTTACCATCAAAGATTTAAAACATATTTGTTTGGAATTAAACCAATTAAATTTGGAACTTTTTTAAGCTTTAATAGTTGCTAATATAGATCTTTAGAGAAAGCAGATAGATTAACAAAGTATTTTACATTAAACGGAGCCGTGAAATTCAGCGGTTCCCGATTTCCTAGTTAGCGGATCTCGATTTCCTAGTTAGAAGTCCTATTTTTCCTGGCATGATGCTACAAAGAAAGAAACAGTTATTGATTAAAAAATCCAGTCTGTGATAAAGTGGAGTATGTGATGAATTTACAAAATTTTTTAGTCATGACGATAATCATTAGCATTAGATAAAAATTTAAACAAAGATTATAGTATGATTGTACGTGTAAAGTACGTATTCAAATACGTAATCAATTTGTGTAACAATGTGATAATCCACAGTACAAAGATGGAAGTAATCGTTGCTATTAGTCAAAATGTATATAAACTAGTCAGCATCACAATTTTACTTCATTCATTTTAAATCCCGTATAATGTCAAATTCTGATAAGGATGATGATGGTGGTGGTAAAACTAATAAAGCTTCACAGATAGCTGGTGAAATCTATGAAGCAGTAAGCGTCATAGCAATTCCATTCTCTAAATTCGTACCAATTATAAACGATATTGTGAGCGTTACAGATGAAATAACAATAATATATCAATCTGCGGAACACAATAAACGAATTAGTCGAGTATTAGTTGATAGAATTGCCGCGGTTGAAACTGCAATTCGTTTATTAAAAATACATAAAGAGGATAATAAAGAATTTTTTAATCAAGAAAATTTTGTGGTTATGCAAAGACTTTCTGACAATATACAAAAGATAAAAAAATTTATTGGTGAAGTAACTCAGTTAAAAGGATTGACGAAATATATTCATGCAAAGTCTATTAAGAATACTTTCTTTGATTTAACAACTGAATTTGATGGATACATAAATACTTTGAAATTTGCTATCGCAGTTGACACACAAGCTCGTACTAAACGAACTGAAAGTGAAACTAAGATCATACAAGATGATCTTGAAGAACTTCATCAGGTGCTTTATTTTTCTTTAACTTTTGTAGTCTTGTATAGTAAATGGTTAATATGTGATTATTTAGCATTTGAATATTTGTATTAATTATTAGTATCTTTTAAAAATTGGCGGTGGTATTACTGATATGGATAATAATATAAGTAAAACAGTGAAAGAAATAAGTGTAATTAAAAATCTTATTTTGGATTCAAAAACTAATCAAGAGAAAATCCAAGAGGCAATCGATATTCAAAATAAGCCACTTAAACTTGCTGATTTTAAAGAAACTGAAGTAATGCGTGGAAAAAAAGTCAGAAAGTATATTCGCTTAATTGATAGTGAAGCCGTTGCTTTTAAACTTGTAGCCGATGAATCAGATACTACTGAAGTCAAGAATGACATACGTAGTCATGTCGCCATCCTTATGAAGCTTAAGGATTGTCATCAAATCATTCAATTTTACGGTCTTGTTTCAGATGGTGAAAGACGCTACTTAGTGTCTGAATGGGCTGAATGCGGTAACTTACGTGAATTTTATGAGTCTTATAATGGTCCTATTGACGCTAGGATAAAAATAAATATTGTGGTAGACATTGCTCGTGGTTTAAACTTTTTACGAGCTGTAGAGGTATTTCATATTTATCATTTATTATTCCATTTAATTCTGTGTTATTGAATTATATATTTAAACAATATAATTATAATATAGATAGTTCATCGAGACATTCGACCGGAGAATATCTTGATAAAAGCAAATGAAACTGCCAAAATTGCAAATTTTTCACTTAGTAGACACTTTAGAGATGAGACAAGAAGATTAGCTGTATCATTACAAACTGTTCGTTACTCTGCTCCTGAAATGTTATACAGAAATACTAACAAATATAATACTAAATGTGAAGTTTATAGGTAGGAGTGATTTTTAATTTTATTTTATCTGTTTATTTATCCTTTTTAACCCCTTTAACTTAATAATTACTAATTTATAATAATTAGTTTTGGTATTCTTTTATGGGAATTAGCTGAGCAAAAAATTCCATATAAACACCTTGATGACATTATGGAAATTAAAAACAGTGTGGATAAAGAAAAATATCGAGAACCATTTACAAATTTTTCTAATTTGCCAAAAGAATATAAGGAAATTTCCAAGAAAGGTTTGAATTTTATATTTACTTATATTTATATTTATATTTGTATTTATATTTGTATATATATTTGTATATTATACTGTATTTGACTTTTTTTATTTAAATTTTTTTTACCTATATTGCAATATTGCAGCTGTTGGTGCTGACCCTGATTTTAGACCAACTATAACAGAAATGTTCAAAACACTTGAAAAACTTCAGGCTAATTTTCTTGCGCTTAGACCTTTGACTCCTATAAATGTTCCCAGCGAAACTACTTGTGAAATTAGAGAAATTCCGCACATGTTACTTACTCCTGATGATGATGATAATATTAAAGTTTCTGAGGTTATTAACTTTGCTGAATTTAATTATATGACTATGAAAGAAGCTACATTAGCTCATCGCGTTACTAACGGAAACTTAGAAATGGCTTACAAATGCTTCAATGCGTATGCAAAATCAGGTAATTTATAGAATTACTCATGACATTTGGGGGGTTTTTTTTATTACTTTGTCTTGTTAATTTTTTTAAATTCAATTTATAGGAAATTTAAAAGCCAAATACTTTGTTGGTTATTATCTTTATAGAAAACTAGTAAATACTTCCTATTCTGACAAAGAAAGAGAGAAACGTGCTGCTGAATTATTTAAAGAAGTTGCCGATTCAGGTGATGAAGTACCTGATGCTCAATTAAAATATGGATTATGTTTATTTCATGGAACTGGTGTCGACAGAAGTTTTTCTGAAGCAGCAAAATATTTTCAAAAAGCTGCTGATAATGGACTTTCTGTTGGTATGTATAATGCTGGAAATATTTTTTATGCTGGTCTTGCTGGTGTTAAAGATGAAGAGTTGGGTATAAAATATATTAGAGAGGCTGCTCAAAATAATCATTTAGAAGCTATGGAATTTTGTAAAAATCATAAGATTTCTATATTTTAGATTTATATTTCTATCTCTATTTGTTTTATTAGACTTATGTTTATTTTTACATTCTGTTAAAGAATCTTGTATTTGAATTATTAATTATTAGTATATTCTTATATGATTTATCATTATGATGATTTAAAAAAATCAATATTTATACGTTAAAAAAAAAATAAAATAAAATCCAATAAAAAAATTATCTTGCCTAATTTTTAGAGCCTAATTATGAAAAACGATTATAATTCCAACCTCCGAATTCAACATACAAGATTTACAAAATTGATTCAAAATTGACCTGAGTCGATTATAAATACAACTATTATTTATCACAAATAAGTAGAATATTAAATAATTTGCAGTAATTATTATATCAACCGAACTAGTTCTGGTAATTTGGTAACTAATATATATTAATCTAATATATTCATCTAATATATTTATTTAATTTTCATTCAAGTCAGCACATTTTAAATAGTCAAATTTTTAACTTAAAATTTATACCTGACTTGTAAGCTAGCTATAATTATAATTTCAAGTTTATATAACGATAATAATTTTTTAAAAGAATTAGCTATCAAACCAACACAAGTAAAATTTGCAATTGTCTTTTTTAACCTAAGGATTTTTGAACATGAAAATCTGAATATTTTCTCTTTATAAACTGTATGTAATACATCCATTCTAATTCACGTACTATACTATATGTCTTTTAGAAACTCCAGTATGTGCATAATACGTACATACGATAACGGTGTTGATTAGAAAAAGGTGTAATGTGAAAACGAAACAAACCATAACTTAAATTTAGCTTACATAACCACTTTTTGCGTCTTAACAAAAAACTTTATTGCAAATTTTACTACATGTATTGCTCTCTTTAACATCATCCTAACGTTCACCCTTACCCCAACATCAAAGTTAATCAAAATATGCGTTACAACTGCGGGTTCTATTAATTATACGTGGCAGAAATTTAGTACAAAGGAACTCCATATGGGCGAATTTTTTTGATTTGATGATTATTAAAATTTTTATTTTTGGTGCACCCTTCGATATCTCAAAAATTTACTAGGGTAACCCTGTCTTATAACATAAGCGAAAATGTTCCTCGCAGAATTCTATGCTAGCCCCTAACCCTAATTCTAACTTTAATCAAATAGTTGAGCTTATTTTGCTATAGGGTGCACCAAATATAATTTTCTCTAATCATTTATGTGATTAACTGTTTATATATTATTTCATTACTATGTCACTTAATTTTAATAATCATCAAAAATTTCGCTCATATGCTAAATGTTGGCTTATATAAATTGAAAACGGTAGTTATAACTATAAATACTAATTATTTGATTGTTAAAATTTCATTTTTAAATCCTACCAACATCTATAATATAGTTTATTTTAGAATAAGTTATTTAATCTTTCATTTTTTTTCTTACACGTATTCTCTACAAAGTGAAGCAGTTAAACCAAATATATATTAAATATATAAAATATTTATTCAACATGATTTACAATTACTAAATATAATTCATTGCACTATTTTGATGTTTGAATTATTGGATTTGATAATAAAATTAATGTTATTATAACGAATATTTAATGTTTTAAGTGTAGTATTTTTGCAAAGTGCATCTTCTAATGCTTTTCCGGCATCTGATCCAATTTTATTTCTATAAAGATTTAAAGAGGTCAATGTGGTATTCTTGCAAAGTACATTTGCTAATAAATTTCCGACATCTGATCCAAGACTATTGCCTTGAAGATTCAAAGAAGTCAGTGTGGTGTTCTTAAAAAGTGCATCTCCTAATGCTTTTCCTCCATCTGATCCAATATTACAATAACAAAGGTCCAAATAAGTCAGTGTGGAGTTCTTGCAAAGCGCATCTGCTAATGCTTTTCCTCCTTCTGAGCTAATATCATTTCCAGTTAAAATTAAAGAAGTTAAGGTCAAGTTCTTACAAAGTGCATCAGCTAATACTTTTACTCCTTCTGAATAAATATTATTATAGTGAAGATCCAAAAAATTCAATGCAGTATTTTTGCAAAGGGCATTTGCTAATGCTTTTCCTCCTTTTGATCCAAGATTATTTCCATCAAGATTCAATGAAGTCAGCGTGGTGTTCTTACAAAGTGCATCTGCTAATACCTTTCCTCCTTCTGGACCAATATTATTATTACGAAGATCCAAAGAAGTCAATGTGATGTTCTTACTAAGTGCATTTGCTAATGCATTTCCTCCTTCTGTTCCAAGTTGATTGCAACCAAGTTCCAAGGAAGTCAGCGTAGTGTTTTTGCAAAGTACTTCTGCTAATAATTTTCCTTCTAATTCAAGGCCAGTATCGGAAAGATCCAATGAAGTCAACGTTGTGTTCTTGCAAAGTGCATTTGCTAATGCTATTTTATTGATAGTTTTGTCAAGTGTTAAATGTTTAAGATTTTTACTTGCTCGTAAAAACATTACAATTAAAGAGCTTTTGATTGCATTTACAAGCTTATATATTGTCTCAAAATCATTTACATTATATTCCTCATTTATAAACCAACTTTCGACTCCAGTACGCAATTGAGAACCAATAGATGTAGTATAACTTGCGTACTCAAATAATGGCTTTGGATAATTTGGAAGTTTAATGTTAAAAGGAATCAATAGAGCTTGCTCTTCAGCATTTAATGCTAAAAGATATATTCTTATAAGCTCTTTATTATTGAAATGATTCGTAGGTTCATTCCATAATATTGGTACAATAAGTCTACACCACCAACGATTTACAAGAAGGCACGAAAATAAAGTTTTATAATCAGTTCGAAAATTATTAAATATTTTAACAAAGCATTCATTTGGTAACATTTTAAAAAACTATCGCAGTATAAAGTTAAAAATCGGATTTTGTCTCCGTTATATAAGGTAAATATGGGTATTGTGGCACACCTGCAGTATCTCATGATTTTTTAGTCAGAATCAAATAGTGGTACAATAAAATCATTCAATTCTAATCACTGGATCACAAGATATTATAATTATAAGAATTTAATTTTCGAATTTTCAAATTTCAATAAAATCGAATATACTGAAAGCGGGTCAAACGGTGAGTCAGTCGCTCAACAATCCAAATTCTTGCGTAACATACGGTTGGTTTGGTTTCCGTAGGTAAGTATTATTCTTTACTTGACTTGAGCTTTCCTATCTTGAGTCTTCTATTAACTATAACTTCAATTACCACTTTACCTCTGGTAATTGGACTTAAATGAATAACCACGACTATCACACTTCTTTGGATAGTTGAACTTGAGTAACCACGGCTGATCCTGGTACTTTAGGACACAACGGCTGGACAGGAATGTAACAATACTTCGGGAGCGAAAAGGTAATTACAAGAATCGGGTTTATATGGTCAGGAATTTGGTGATTGTTTAATGTAGTAACGGAGACCTTTTATCTATCGATTATTATGTAAGGGGTTAGATAATATTTTTATAAGGCGAAGTTATCAGGTAACTCTGCTTTAGGGCCTTCACGGCCTTTATTTATATGATTCTTTATTTACATTTGACATTCTACATTTGCTACTTCCACAACATCGTTTACATCTCCTATTTACCTATGTGGCCTTCTTGACCTACATAGCTTAAGTAGCTGACGTAGCCTGAGTGGGTCGGGTTACCTTAATTTGGAGTAACTGAAGTGCTAGATTTATTATAAATACTAGTAAGTAAGGGAGTTTCAAAGTATAATAAGCAAAATTTTATAAACAGTTACATTTTTATAAAAGTTAGTATCGTTTTTTATTAGGATTTAGTAACTATAACTGATAGTATTCATTATTAGGGTGGTATATTGTTAGATCCAATAACGTGATAGAAATTGGATGCCGGGACCCACGTGATAGCGGTTACGACGATCAATTCCTCGATTTAGATATCCCGGCGATTAATCGAATTAATTCGATTAATTAAATAAATCAAGGAAAAGAGAT
>CAJVQA010000909.1:0-29022 GCA_910591915.1 Cetraspora pellucida | reverse complement strand
ATTAATAATTAAAATATATAATATTAAATATTATTAGTATAATTTAATATATTTATAATTAATATAATTAATATTTATATTCATTAGTTTTAAGATTTTTATACCATTTATAAAATTATAATAAATATAATATATCACTTTTAAAAATTATAATACTACTTACAAGAATTTTTAAAATAACTAATAAATTTTGAACTTCATTTCAAAATTTATTATTTTGAACAATTTCTATAATTTCTGAATTAATAATAGTTGTTAAATTATTAATTAATTCAGTAATTGCTAAACTAATTACTAATTGATTAACTTTAATTGAATTTAAACAATTTGCTGAAGAACCCCATCTACTTTTAACAGATAATTTAAGAGTTTTGTAATTTAATCCATATTTATCTTCTTGATATCTTTTTAAAATTGCTGCAAAAATTGTATAATTTTTAAAAAATTTTATTAATACTATTGTATTTGATAATATCTTTTGTGTCCAATCTAATTTAATAATATTACTAATAAGTAAATTAAGATTATGAGCTAAACATTTTATAAAAATAATTTTTGAATATTTTTTATTTAAAATTTTCCATACTTTTTTTATAACATTGGCATTATCTATTATAATTGTTAATATTTTTTTTAAATCATAATTTAAAATAATTTTTTCTAAATTTGTTATAATATTATTACTATTTTGTGAAACTTCATCTGTTGGTTTAGCATAAACAAATACAGAAGCTAATATAGTAATAATATAATTTGTCCAATGTTCTGAAACTAAATTTGTTCTAAAATATTATAATAAAATAATTTAATATTAAGTTTAATGTTTTAAAATTTAAAATTTATAAAAATTTTAAAAATTTAATTTATAAATTAATTAATAAACAAATTAAGTTATTTATTAGCCATTATTAATAATACTAATAAATTCAGCTTTGTTAATAATATTATCAACTTTATTCTTAGTTTTTTCATATGTTTTATTCAATAAAGTTGTTAAAAGTTTTTTTTTACTTGGTAAAGTTAAAGATGGTCTAACTTTTTTAAATAAATCTTTTATTGGCTTTAATTCAGATAAAAATAAAGACAAACTATATTAAAAAATTACTTGTGCAAATGATAATTCAATATTATCATGTTCTGCTTGAGAGAATCTATCAACAAAATTTTAAATATTAGAAGTTCTTTGTCTACTTATATTGGTTACTAAATTACTTCTGTTTGGCTCTTGAAATGTAAATCCAAAAGATTCATTTTTGATTTCTAAACTGACATAGTCATATAATTTAAAATGTCATTCACATCTTATAACTAATTCATTGCATTTATGTTTAAAATAGTTACATTTAGCATGTTTTTGTTTGTAATCTGGATCTGGCCCAAGTTTTGTAAAATGATACCAAATTGGATAATTACTACCTATATTATAATAATATTAAAAGAGTGACTGAATAATATTTATAAATTAATTATAACAAGGATAAAATTACAGGCAAGTAACAAATACTAATGATAAAAAAATTAAAATTTTATTGTATATATACTTAATTATACATATGTGCATATAGTTTAATTTTAGTTATATATAAGAATAATGCATAATACATTTTATTTGTATATGTAATACAGAATTTAATGCAAGGAGTGTTGTGACCTAGTGAAGTGGTCAGGTTGTCAACTCTCCAAGTGGTAGGTTGAATGTTCAAATCTCATCAACAGTGAAAATTTGAATAATCACCTATGTAATATTTGTATTATGACAACTGTTACTAATGATTGGGTTAGGATACCTGTAATGGCAATCATATCAGCATGACTGGCAGGTTATGGGGCATTTGTGCAATGCTAGAGTTATACAGAGAAATGCAAACTGACATATCAAGTGATGCAAACACTAGATAAGTCCTTGTGGCTATGTAAATCTGTTAAAATTAGGTAACAAAAAGTTCATTTGAAAAGACCCAAGTAGAGAGGTAGCTAAATCTTTGATGGCCCTACTGTAAAGGCTAGCTCAGTGAAACAGATACCAAGGTCTAGTACCCGATCCTAGTAGCCAGACAGGCAAGAACTTTTAGGTTGGAAGTCTTGAAGATACCACCAATCAGGCTGCCAGAATGAATCAGAGAAAAAGAATATCAGGCCAACCTAATATACTAATAGACTGGTCATAGTCCTATATAGGCTATTTGAATTGGGAGTTTGGTAAAAGGGCAGAGAAAAAGGCAGGGGTATACTAAAGTATCAGGGTTATGCTGTGAAGTAAATGCTGGGGTCTAAGTGAACTCTACCAGGGCATAGCAGTTTAATAGTTAGCCCTGACTGCAAGTGTTGGTTCTGCTATAATGATACCTAGGTCAGCTGTAAAAATGGATACAAAAGGCTCTGGAGGTTTACCTTAAGAATAAATTAGTCCTAAGGTTGAGAATGATGATCTGGTGCATCTGAAATGACCAGTGATATTAAAACAGATTACAGGTTCAAAGGGTTTAAAGTAGAACATTCAAGCAGGAGTGTTAGGTAAGGCAATTGGTGAGAACCTTTAGGTGGACTTCTTAAATAGGTAATATAAAAAAGTTACATATGTAGCCAATTGTATGTTCTTCTGTAGTAGTTCATTGAACCACAATACTAATAAATAATTAATAAAAATCAAAAAACCAAAGAGATCACCTTAATATCAAAAAAAAAATAAATTTAATGCAAAAGTATGACTATTTAAAATTTATTGTTTTATAACTAACACTATTATTTATTAAATTAAAAATTTATACCTATTTCATATATACATCTAAAAATTTAATAACTTTATATAAAATAAAGAACAATTAACATATTGGAGATAAGCTAAACTTAGTAATCACTTATTTTAAGTTTTAGTAGTATATACAAAATTAAGTTGTTAATAAGTACATATTTATTCCTAGTGCATTATTTTTATATAAAAAATTAAAAATTTTAGATTCTTTACATTATTAATATTAACAGTTTAAGAAATTAAATTTTCTATATAGAATAATAAACAAATAAAAGTTTCTACAGAGAAATATATGCATATGTACATTAATAACAAATTAGAAATTGCCTAATTATGTTAATGTAGGCTAGATTAAATGTAATATAGACCAGATGAAAAGCTAATGTGGGCTGAATAATTTATATTAAAAATTCTACATGTAATCCAAAAAAATTCTATACATTGCCCATTACTACAAAATAATAATAATAATATTATTATTATTATAATAAATTTAAATAATGAAATTTAGAAGTATAATTCTAGAAAACCTATTTCTAGCAAGTGATCAACATATCTATTCTGCACCACTTTGATTCCTTCTTTTGGAATTACAGTTCTACAGCTACAATAGGTTGTCATACTATTAGAAATATGATGTATAGTGATGCAGATCTCTGAAGAACAAATAAATTTTTAGAATTATATAGTTGGGTTCAGAAGATTGCAACTTTGTTGCTTTACAATTCAATATCTTGCATAACATACAATAAGTAACCTTTTTGAAAGAGGGTGTTATATTTGACTAGTGGATAATTAAGACTTTTGGTTACTTTAAGTTAACAAATACAAGTAGGATAAGTCATATGAACAAGAACTTGCATGAATAATGATATTTATAGAGGTTTACAGAGTTTAGGCAAAGATAGTGTTATTATTTTATTATAAGCATTATAATGTATTGGGACTTGTATTTTAACAAAGCCAATAAAGCATACTGCTTCTAAGAGCTATTTCAGCCTTTATTTATAATATAAAATTTGCTGCTTATAAATGCAACTTTGCACTTATTATTACTTAAAACTAACTAAAACTATTTTCAGTGATTTATTTAATATCTTTAAGGATGTGTAATTTGTTTTCACATTCTTCTCTTATTCCTTATTTACCTTTCTGGATCTGAAATACTGTTTCTGATTCTAAATGTAACTTATTGCACTTATTGCATTTTGTGTATTTTTTACATGATCAGTCATGATATTCAGTATTACAATATCCATCATTACGATATATAACATAATATGATCCAAAGAAATTTAAAGCAAATGTTCATTTTGTTAATGTTGTTTATTTTTGTCAAAAATTTACTTAATAAAAAATTTTATCAAATGATTTACCATCATGTTAATACTAACTTAAATATAAAAGCTAGTCTTAATAGCAAAGAAATTAAAAATTTTCTAGTATTTGAATATGTGTCAGGTTCATAATGCAGCAAAAATTCTTAAATTATTTATGTTAGAATTTGTGAATTATAAAAGAGAAGTTTATATAGTAAAATTGCTTAATTAAAACTTTTTTTGGAGTATTAAAGGTGATTACTTATGCTGATTTTTGAGAAATAAGAAATTTCTGACAAAATAAGGTCTAATTTGAATTCTCTTAATCATGTAAGTCCCATTTGATCTTGAAATCTGATTCTTAGTTTAGGAAATTTGTATCATAAGCCTGGCATACAAGAGTTTATATATTTACATCATCAAACATGACTATAAACTATATCTTTTGTTTTACATCTGTGAAACTCTGTTTTTGGTATATTTTAAAAGATATTTAGTTGGTAACATTATTTAAAAGAATGTAAATTTAGTATAATGCTAAAAGGTAAACCTTGCTTCTGATATATAAAATAAAATAGCATTATTAGCTATTTGCTAGAAAATAGTTCTATTTTAGATGCTACAAAACATTTACTGACTTTGTACTCTATATACTTTATAATCTGTTTTTGGTACAGTTGATCTGTATGTATATACTCAATTGCTATTTTATGTTGATACTTCAGATTTAAAATAAAAATTCAGTAAAATATCATAACTGATTATATGATACACAAATATGAAAATTATAAAAATTTATTATCTTCTTAAATACTGAGAGTCTCACATTCTTATATTGGTATAAGAATATATAATACTAATAATAGTCATATTATTGCAATTTTTTGGTATATTTTTTAGTATTAATTAGAATGTTACAAAAAACTACAAAGCTTTTTATTCAATTAGATGCTCAGAAGTTTTGACTTTTATTAATTTGCTTAGAAATTATACTTTATATATTTCAAATACTGTTTCTAGTATATCTGTTACAGAGGAAACCTGGTTAGAGCAAGTTCAAGGATAAAGGAAATGCAACAAATTGGTACTTTAAAAATTATTGTTTTGTGCAATGTTGCTCAAAAGCAAAACAATATAGTTATGATTTGGCCATAGTTAAAAGAGCTTTCAAGCTAGTTAATGAGTAATAATAGAGACTTTTTTGTTTAAAGAGTGTTTGTTTTTATTTGCACTTTTTATAATTTATAAAACTGTTTTATTTTATAATTATTTATTAATAATTTTTTTTAAATTACAAAAGTTATAGAAAGATAAAGGGTTCTATTCTGCTTAATGTCAAAAATAAGGATTTTTTATAACAAATTATCAGAGAAGTATATTGAAAACATTTTTTCTTTTAATTGCATATTTTATCTTTTGACTCATACTTTATTTTTTTCATCAATTTCTTTATTTTGTAGGTCTTACTGATAAAGTTATAGCAGCATAACCCAAAATGTTTTTGTGATACTAAGACTCAATTGTGAGCCTATGAAGATAAAGTATCTTTATGTTTTTTTTTATTATAATTTTACTAATCATTTTTTCTTTTTAGGTTAATTACACTTTTACATGTATGTTTAGGATTATAATTGTAAATAACTTGTTTTGAATCTTGAGGTTTTTTTTGCATACAATAAGAAAAAATTAGATATATGAACATTAGTTATAGATTATAATTTATATTGCAATTTTGGTTATGTTTTTAGTTAAATTTTTGATAATCATTATACAACAATTCTAAACAGGTTTTATTTAAATAATACTAAGCAAACCTTAAAGTTTTCATATTATACATTAATGATATTAGTTAAATTTTTTTGAATTTTATATATATTATATTATATTTTATTTATTAAAGTTTATATAAGAAATATATAAAAATAAGAATTATGTAAATATTTAGAATAAAGTATAATAAAATTATTTTTATATATAATAAGTTTTAAAAATTTTATATAGTGATTACAAAATGCATTATTATTAAATTTTTTTATTTTTTAATTAATTACTAAATTTTTTTTAAATATTAAAATAAGGTTATATCTAAGAATGGTTCTAAAAAAAAGTTAAATTGAAATTGAAAATCTTGCTAAAAGTTATGCTGAAAGTTTAAAGTTATACTAAAAGTTAAATCATACTAAAAAATTGAAAGTTTTACTAAAAGTTAAAATCTTTATCCAAAGTTAAAAGTTTTATTAAAAGTTAAAAGTTATACTAAAAATAAAAAGGATTACCAAAGATCAAAAATCTTATTAAAATTTAAAGTTTTATTAAAAATAAAAACTCTTACTAAATATTAAAACTCTTACTAAAAGTTATAAGTTTTTTAAAAGTTAAAAGTTATACTAAAAATTCTACTAAATGTAGACTTTAATAAGTACTAATTATATCTTGACACTGATATTTTTAAAATTAAAAAGAATATAATTAACTTTTGCTAAAATTTACTTTATATAATATATTTAAAATTAAAACTTTTAATAGGATTTTTAACTTTTAGTAAAATTTTTAACTTTTAGTAAATTTTTAACTTTTAGTAAGATTTTTAATTTTTAGTAAGACTTTAAACTTTTAGTAAATTTTTAATTTTTAGTAAGGTTTTTAATTATTAATAAAGTTTTTGACTTTTGATAAAATTTTTGATTTTAGTAAAATTTTAACTTTTAGTAAGACCTTTAATTTTAAAAAATTTTTAATTTTTAATAAAACTTTCAAGTTTTAAACATTTTTGATAAACTTAATTCTGTTTAAAAGTACTTTTAATAAACTTTGAATTTTAGTATATACTAAAAATATCTACTTTTAAAGTTATTTTTAGTTATATCTTTATCTTTATTAAAATTCAGTTAAACTTTTTATAAGTAAAATATATAATAAAAGTTTATATTTGAATTTTATATTTATTAAATATTAAGTTAGAAGTCTAAACAAGTTATCTGTAAGAGTATAGCAACCTAGTGAAATGATTAGGTTGTCAACTTTCTAAGTAATAGATTAGATATTCAAATTTTATTAATAATAAAAATTTAGATAATCATCTATAAAATATTTGTATTATAACAACTGTTACTAACAATTGGGTTAATATATTTGTAATAAGATCATATTAACATAACTGGCAGATTATGAAACATTTGTTTAACTTGTTATGTAAAGAAATACAAACCATCATCAGGCTATACAAACTTTAGATAAGTTTTTGTAGCTGTTTAAATCTATTGAAAATGAATAACAAGAAGTCCATTTAGGAAGATCTAAATAAAAAGGTAGTCAGATTTTTAACAATCCTACTGTAAAGATTAGACTAAGAAAATAGATACCAAGATTATAATACTCAATCATAGTATCTGAATAGACAGAACTTTTAAATTAAAAATCTCAAAGATATCACTAACCAGGTTGTCAAAATGAATTGAAAAAAAAAAATATTTATCTAATCCAATATACCAATAGACTAGTCATAGTCTTATATGAGCTATTTAAATTAGAAGTTTGGACAAAAGGCAAAAGTATATTAAAGTACTAAGGTTATGCTGTAAAGTAGATATTAGAGTTTATACAAATTCTATAAAAATATAAAATTAAATGATAACTCTGATCACAAGTATTAGTTCTACTATAGTGATATCAGATTAGCTGTAAAATAAGTATAAAAGATTCTAGGAGGTTTATTTCAAGAATAAAATAGTCCTAAAGTTGAGATGATGATTTGAGTATCTGAGTATAATTCAGTAATGTTAATACAGCTTGTAAGTTCAGAAGATTTAAAATGAAATATTCAAGTAAGTATGTTAGATATAGTAATTGATAGAGAACTTTAGGTAAATTCTTAAATAGGTAATATAAAAAAGTTATATGTATAACCAATTGTGTGCTTTCTTGTAGTAGTTTACTAAATCACATTACCAAGAAAATCATTAATAAAAGTTAAAAGACCAATAAGATCAGTTTAATCTAAAAAAAATAAGCTATCTGTAAGTTAAATTTATTAAAGTGATTAAACTTATTTAGATTTTAGAGTTTATAATTATAATAAAATATTTTTTTTAATTTAAACAGTTATACTAATACTTTATTAGAATTCTTAAAACTATACAAATTACAGAAACTTTTTCTAATACCCATCTTATTAGTATCTAAATGTGATCTGCTGCACTACCCCAAACAGAGATAAACTGCTTATCTGACTGCTACTCTATAATAGAATACTACCAATCTGATGATATCTTTTTATAGAGAAGCAAAAAAACAAAAAAAAATTTTATATAAAAACAACAAAAATATAAAAATAAAAAATAAAAGATACAAAACAAGAAATAAAAGGATAAAAGGGGATAAATAAAAAAAAAGTGTGAAACTTGCAATTTAAAAAATTAGACAATCACAATTTTAAGCCTATATTAGGTATAAAACTTGCAATTTACAGATATCAGATAATTACAATTATGAGCCTATGTTAGTCTTTTAAAAATTATAAACTATACTAAATAAAAATTACTTTACTATTTTTCTATCTAATTAGATTATTTAACAAAAAAACAAAAAAAAAAATTTTTTTTACTTAATTATAGAAGATTGATATAAGGCACTAGTTAGTCTAAAAGCAGTATTTTATTAATTTTTAGTAATTTAAGATACATGTATAGTTATATTTGTATTATCATATTGTTTTTGATTTATATTATTAACAATTCTATTTAGAAAATAAATACTGCTGACTGTTTTGATAATTTTACATGTTGATCTTTAGAAATGAGTAAACTGAATCACCTACTTATACAAATTTTTTTTAAAAAAAATAAGAATGCTAGGTAAACTAACTTTTAGTTTCTGTAAGTTCTTAACACTTATAAGTATTCATTGTAGATTTTACAGTTGTATATAACTAATATGTTCAACTTTGCTATTTACTTAATGAGAAATTTTGGCTTTTATTACTACTTTTTCTATAATCTCAAAGTGTTTTTTAAACTGTTAGCACAAAGTTATAATACTTTTTTAACTCTATTTCAATATCCAAAAATGCATGCACACTATTTCAAAAAGATTTTCATAAAGTTTAAAATATTAACTATATTGTTTTTCTATAGTTCAACATTTGGAAAAATTTGTTTTAAATAATTATTAGAAAGAGTTAATAAATTTATAATAATTATAAGAGAATTATCAGACTTATTAAACTTAAAACTAAACTTTGTTATACAATAGCCTCTAGTACCTTTTTACATCTTCAAATATACAACATCAAACACATTTGAAACATCCAATTATGATATTATATTCTTAATCTTTTTAAATAATTTAATAATTCTGACCTATTAGACACATCAACTTATATTCAAATTCAACAGTTATAAAACAACTTCTAGTTTTCTAACAATATCTTATATTTTAATCTAATTATTATAGTTTTAACTGTCTAACTACAAACTTTAAAATTATTTAGCTTATTAAGCATATTAGCTAAATATTTTTTACTAACCTAACTTATAATATTCTATATACTCTAAATAATAAAGCTATCTTTCTTAAATTTTTTTTCTTCTCTTATTCCAAATATTCCATCTTCAAAAAATAACTTAGATATTATAAGCTACACTTTTTTGATCAACTTATTATATATGATGATTCATGCTTATTATATTGGCAATACATTTCTTCTAGATAAACAAACTCCCTAAAGATGTTATACCTTAATAGTTTACTACTCTTGAGGAGATTACTATAAGTTATTTTCATCAATATACTTTATATGATTACTTCAATCTATTTCAAATAAACTATTTTTCTTATATTACTATTTACTTTAACTCTAATACCAAACTCTGATTACTTATTGTTCTTAATAATCAAATAATTATTTGCAAGACCAGAAGGCATATATTACTACATGTCTTATCCTTATTATGCACTAGCATTATTATATCAGTTTTAGTTTTCAAATCTATATTCTATTTCTCTTTATACTACTACTATATATTTCAGATAGCATTTTAATTTAAATACTATTGTCAACAAATTTACTATTTTTATTCTTACAAACCTGGTTACAAAACTACTCTGTCATATTAATTCTGACAAAACTCTTAACTTACATGCCAACTTCTTTGATATTGCATACTCTGTAGCTATTCAACATTCTTTACATATTTTATCTTCTTCTTTATTAATAATCAATTCACAACAATTAACTTGCCTATTTCAGTTTAATCAACTTACTAATAACTTAAGTTTATTGCTAATTCTAATTACAATCTAACTACTATTTTATTTTATATTAATAATTCTATTACTGAGCTTAGTATTTCTCAATACTCAATAGGCATAAGTTGGGTTTAAGTTGATAATTCTGCAACTATTTACTTATTTTAAATATAAGTTAAACTTTAGTTATACTTCTTTAAAGCTAAAAATTCTTGCTATTTTTTTAGCAATTATAACTGCTTCTAGAAACTGTTCTGTTTATATTTTTACTAACTCATAATCTGTAATTTCAAAATATTACAATATCTGCTTATTAGCATCCAAACTCTTTTATATTTATATTAAAAATTTTTTATTTAGCAAACTCTTATTAACTTTATTAACTTATACAATATTTATTTTACTTTTTATAAAATTACTGCACATCAAGATGACTTATTTAATAACTTTGTTAACTAACTTGTTTATAGTTACCAAATACTATTTTTTTTAATATTCTTAATTAATAAACCTTATAATCTTGACTATATTTTATTTATTAACTAACTTTCTATTGAAATTTCTATTTGATGCTTTATTTATACTATCTGTTAAGCTTATATCATAGCATTTTGAACATTTTAACATCATTTTCAACAATGGTTTACTATTTAATTTAATATCAAATAGGCAGCCACTTGGTTTTATATTAATAATAATTAAAAAGTTTCTAACTTTGCTTATAGATTCCACTTCTCTATTCTAAAAACCTTTTGTATTGAACTTCTTTTGAATAAACTATCTGTTCCTTATACTCTTTATAAATGTAACTCTTCTTATTCTTCTCTTTGTCACTAATATAATCAAATTAGCTCTTTATTATACTGAACTCTTTGTCTTCTACTCAAACAATTTATTATATAATCTCTAATTCTCTTAATTGTATTTTAAATATTACAATTTTTAATATGTCCATCATTCTTGTTTCTAATCTATATTAAAAAATTTTTACACTTAATAGTTTTAAATTGCATAACTTTTTACACATGCTATTTTTTATTTTTACCTTATTTGGTCTAGCTTCTATTGATCTTATTTCTACTATTTATAATACTTCTATTCCTTATCATATAGCTACTTCTCTTTCTATTAAATTTCTTCTTCATTTAAACTAACAAATATATAAATAAATATAGATTCCATATTGTATTTTATGTTCTGTACAGTCTTAAACTACACTTACTACAATTTAACTTATAGTTCTTCTTCTAGTTAACCTTTACTATCTATTTTAATTTACAAATTATTATTAAAATTGACCTTTGGACTATCCAATAAATTAAATATTATACATCTCTTTTTTATATTATTATTAATATCCAAATTTAGATAAGCCTTAGCCACTCTTGTAGGTTTAGGTCACAAATTATATGTTTGAGTCTTTATTCTTTATATGTAATTTAAAAGCAAGCTTTTTTTTTGTAAAAACTTCAATTGAATTTCAATAAAATTAAAGATATGACCTTATTGGTAATATTAATAAAATAATAAGAGATTTTTTTTTTTTTAAGAGTAAGATCTGGCCTTAGTCTTTAGTAAACAATTTGGTATTATATTAATAAAAATAAGTTATATAAATTATTACATGGACCTATAGCTAGGACTAATTTATTCTCAGCATAAAACTCTACTAGAGTGGACTGTCAGGCCTCTTTTAGGTTTAGTATTGCAATGTAAAATGTAGATATGTTAGTAGTAAAAAAATAGTTGCACATTTTTTATATTTTGTTTTAGCTACTTAATCTGTAACTGAGTGTTCTGAGTTTGTAATTGCTAGTATATTTGTTAGTAGGCTGTTTTAGTGCATAGCTTTGCATCTTTTATTTATATTTGTTTGTAAATATTATTTAATATTTTATGAAATAGAGTAACAAGCATGTTTAAATTAATATTACTAGTTGCAGATAGATTGTTTAGAATTAGTTCTTATAATCTAAGAAGATTATATATACTGTTTAATGTTTAAAAGAGTTGTTGTAAGAAGGTAAATATTTTTGTAGTTTAATTTTGTTTTTAGTAAGAAATTTGAAAGTAGTTTATTAAATTACTTAATTTAAAAATATAGGGTTTGCTATGCATTTAAGCCAGTAAAAGTTGTTTTCAATATATATAGTGCAGCAATTGCAGGTAGGATTGGTATATATTTTAGGTTTTCTGTAGTGTAAGTTTAATAATATTAGAAGCTTATATAGTAGAAATTTGATTTTGAAACTTTTTAATTATAAGTATTTGCAATAGGTAGTGCAAGTATTAGGTTTGTTGTTATAGTTAAGAAATTTATATGCTAAGTTCTAATTAGTGTCTTTTTAGATATCATTTTAGTGTTTAGTTCTGTTAAAGGCATTCTATTTTGCAGTATTTGTTGCATTTTGCAAGTGTTAAATAAAATGGCAAGTTTTGTTTTTAATTAATTTATTGTAAAAGTTGTTGTTATCAAGTATATAAGGTTGGATATGCAATTTGTATCATTGTATTTTAGTAGACAGGTGGGTTGTTCTGTTATATAGAAGGTAGTTGTCAGGATTCTTAATATAGGTGCCTTTAATTTTGATGCCTTTGTAAGCAATTATAGTCTGTAGTAGTAGTTTGAGTAACCAATAGTTATGTTTTTAAAGGGTAAGAGTAGAATTTGGTGTTGGTACAAAAAGAAAGCTAATGTAGTTGATTATTAGTTTGTGGGTTATATAGACTGTTACTTAGCAATTCTGTAGAGCTATTATTAGAATTATTATAATTCTAATAAGTTATGCCCATGTTATAGAGAGCCAATATGTAATTTGTAATGAAAATATTATATTAGTTAGTGTAAAGGTCCAGACAAATTAGGCCTGTGACTGTAGTATATTTGCATAAGTTATAGTTGTATAGAGATATAGTTGGAGTTTTTTGGCCAGTAAGTTAATTGTAGTAAGATAATATAGTTGTGTATAGGCAGTACTTAGTAAGAATATTTGATGCAGCAAATTGTTTTAAGTAGTTAAAATGATAGGAAATTATGGGTTTTGGTGAGTAATTAAGATAATAAATAGGCATTGAGGTAATATTTTCTTTTTTGAATATAGTACAGTCTGTATATTTAGTTTATAATAATGCTGTATTAAATTATTAACATCTGTTTAGAGGATTTTGGAGCTGAATACTTTAATTACAATACATTAAAATACAGTAAATATAATTATGCATATCTGGTTAGTATTAGCAGTACAGATATGTTTGTATTAAAAGCATTTAGCAAATAGTGCTTTGTGCTATAGTTTAGATGATAGTAGTTGATAATGTTTTATATATATTGGGTTGTTTGTATTAAAGGTTTTTTGTATTTTCTCTATAATTAATGTACTTTTAATTTTGCTTAAAACCTAAACACTTCTCTTTAATGCTATGAAGTTTGTAGTAAATGGGTTGGCAGCAATAGTAGGAATGTATAGTGTAGTAGATGCATAAAAGGTATGTTGAAGTTCCTGAAACTACTTAGGAATTCTTTTTCTTAGTATTTTTTGTGTCTTGTATGCAATATACTGTCATAAAAGAAGCTATATATTTGTGTGATTAGTAAGTTGTACAATAGTATAGATATTTGCTTTGTTGGTTAGTAACTTAATTTGTTTGGTTTAGTACAGTGTTTGATTAGTGTATTAATTGAGGTGCTTTTGTATATAGTTGGTATTGGCCAGAGATTAGAAAGGTTCTAAATATAAATTTTAAGTTAGTGTATAGTTTTAATAGTTTAGAATATATATATATTATAGAACTTTGTAGATAGTATATAATTTGAAGAATGTAAAATGTTGTTAGATAAAAGTGTTACTTGTTAAAAAAGATGTTGTAATAGAATTTTAATTAATGGGGCTGTTAGTGAATTAATTAGTTGTATATGAAGAGAAAAAATATGGTTCTGTATTTGAATATCTGTTAGACTGCATAGGTTGTATATTTGGTAATAAAATATACTAAAGTTAGGTATTATTGAGGCTAGTTCAATTTTGTGTTTTGCAACTTGCATATATGAGTTAGTAATACTTTGGGTATTAGATCAGTAAACAAATATGTTTAATGTTCTGTATAAAAAGCAAGTTATAAGTACAGTATTGATAATATAGATTGCTTGTTTTTTTGTGATCTTTTTGTTTTTTACAGTACTAATAAAATAGGTGGCTTTAGCAGTAATCTGGTTAATAATATATTTGTGATAGCTAATTAGTATAAATCAGAGCCCAAATAGTAAAAGATATCCTTTAAAAAAATAATATATATAATTGTATTAGCAAAGTTGATTTTTGGGTTTGGATCTTTGGTCTGGTTTGTTGCAAGAATTAATTTGATAGAGTTGACTGTGATGTTGGCCATATTGTAGAAGAACTCAGCAGAGTTAACAATTTGTTAAAGGATGTATTTGTTAGAAGCCAGCTATAGTGTATTATCCATATAGGCTAGTACTGATGTGTGATATATTAGGTGTTGTATATTAGGTAAAAATGTTATTAATATATTGTACTCTTAAAATTTGAAATAGATGTAAGTTATTAAAAGGTTATAGTATATATACCAAAAAAGTAATATAATTGGTTCTCTTTAGTCTATACTATTCTGTACATAATAGTTAGATATAGAATTAAAGTTTGTAATAACTAAGTTGAATCAATTATTGTATATGTTAATTATAAGTTGATATGTATTAATAAGAATTTTTATTTAAATTAGAGCATGTTGAAGAAGTGAAAGATGTACAAAGTTATATGTCTTGCTTATCTCTGAGCCAAAAGTCATATTTTTTTGTTTTGCATTTGTACTTTTTGTAATATATTTGTAAGGATTTGTATAAGTTGTATTGTAAAAAAATAAAGTAAGGCTACAAAGTTGTATAGATTTAAAATAGAATATTTGAACATTATTTTGCTAAGTTAGTAATAATTTTTGCAAAAATTTTCAGAGTATATTCAAAAAGTGTTATAGGTTTGGTATGGTTGAGTTGATCTGTAAAGAATGGTTTTTTTTAATATTGAATAAATTTTCTTTGTTTTCAGACAATAGAAATGTTTGCAATGTTTAAACATATATTAAATAGAATTGTTAAAAGTTTAGTAATATGAAGATAAATTTGTTTAAGCATTTTATTAGAAATAAGTATAGGTACTGGTGATTTACTGTTAAGTAAAGCATTTATTGTATTAATTATTTCTTGTTAAGTTATTGGATCTGTTAGTGTTTTATATTATGTTAGAAGTATATTTGTTTTGAAGTTATATTTATTTTTTTATTGTTTTTAAAGAGCTGAGTTATATGAATTGTATTTGGTCCATTTTGTAAAATAGTTTTTGATGTATTAATAGATTTCTTGTATTTTAGATATTATAAAGTTAGGAAGTTTTATATTGTGAATAATGCAATAATAGTATATTTATTGAGTATTCTGTTGATTATTACTGTAATATTAGATGTAAAGTTGTTATAACATTTTTTGATCTGTTAGATAATATATTAAGATAGTGCCTGTTTGTTTTTATTTTTTTGAGTATGATATAATGTTTTGCAATACTTTTTTATTATATTAATAGTGTTAGAAACTTGGCTACTATTAATATTTAGCTAGATAAAAGGTGTAATAGATATATTGGTAAGTGATTAGTAGTATAGTATTGGTTTCATTATTATTATTGGTATTAAAGTAGAAATTAACAAGAGTATAAAGTATGCTACTACAGATGTTTAATGCTGTATTAGCTTTTAAGATAGTAGATAAAAAGGTTTGAAATTATTTTTGTAAACAGAAGGTAAAAGGTATATATGGATTGGCTGCAATAAGTACTGCATGTTGAATATTGTGCCAAAGTTAATTAACAGTTAGTTTAGATAATATTGTTTCTATAATTGAGAATAATAGTTAATAACTTTTTGTTAAAATTCTTCTTAGAGTTCATTTGGTATAATATCATATTTAAATGTCTTGTATTTGTATTTTTTTGTGTTGTTTGATTGGTTTGATATATAACTGAAGGTTAGTATGAATAATGTGATAGTTACTGTCAGTAATATTAGTTGCATGAGTAATAATAAGTGTTGTAAATATGTGTAAAATTTGTTGTAGAACTCAGATTTAATTGATTTAACTAAAGAGCTCATTATGTTGCTAGGTAGGAATATATAAATAATAAGTATGTATTAGTAAAGTAAAGTTATATAATATAAGATATTTGTATAATGTAGAATACTGTAACCTATTAAGGTCTTGATTAAAGTCTTTCATAATTACTAAAATAATGTTGGGTTATTATGCTTATGTAATTCAAAAGATAATTTAGTTTTGTGTTTATTTGTTAGTATCAGAGTTATTAGATAGATAGATAAAAATAATATAAAAGTTGTTTTTATATGATAAATAAAGGTCAATTGCTATAGCAGTGCCTTGAAGAGTTTAACTATTATAGATATAGATTGTAAATGATTAATTTATAAGAATTATTGTTCCTGTACTTGATTCTCTTAGATGTTAAAAATTAGTAGTATTGTTATTCAATATAAAGCATTTGTAATTATTGTTATAAAGAGTATAATAAATATATTGGAAGTATACTAGTTTTGTTTCAATAAATGATATAATATCAAACTGTTTGCTAATACAATAGTCTAGGCATAATTGCCTTTTAGTAATATTATTGTATCCTTGAATATTATGTGTTGCTTTGGTTAAATATTGGTATATAAGTTTATTGTTAGATTCAATAATGTTATTTATTAATATAAAGTTAAAAGATGTTTATTTCCACTATATTAATTATAAGTGACTCATTCAATGTTATAATAGAAGCATTAAATATTTCTTATGTTGGTGTAAATAATAGTAGTAGGTTATGTAAAAAGTCTGAAATTGTGCAAATAGTGTAGTGTTGTCTAGAAATTTGCATTGTTTGTATTATTTGTAATTGTAAGTTATTGGAAAAGTAAGTTGTATATTATTTTGAGTTAATGCAGAGTTGATATCTTCTATATTGTTAGGTATAGGTTAAAGGGCTTGTGTAGCCTAAGTAGATTTATTACTATCAGCATTGTTTTCTTGCTCTGCAGTTTGATTAAAGGAATTTGTAATATTAATTCATTATAATGATAGTTGTTTGAAATAAAAATATTATTGAAGTGTTTTAGCAATTTGTATAAGTTGTTAAGATATTGTAATAAGTAGTGTAATATTGAGTTTAGCAAGCTCTTGGCTATTTGTTAGTAGGTTAGATTTGTCAATAAGATTTGCTTGCATTATGTGATCAGATATTGGAAATTAAATATGGTATTGTTAAGAGCTTTTTTCTATAAATTCTTTTGCTATTGCATTATCAGGTATTGAATAGGTATACTGTAAGTTAGTGTAAATAAGATCTGAATTATTAGACAAAAGTAGTTTAGTAATAAAGTAATTACTAGGAAGTAATTTAAATATATAATACTCTTTTAGCTATACAACTGCTTTAGCTAATAGTATTTTGAATATAAATGAATTGAATAAAAAAAGACTACTGACTTTGTAATTAAGTTTCTGATATATAGTAGATAATAGTTGTTTTGATAATAAAAGTTGAAAATATAAATTTAGGATTATAGTAAAGGTGTAGTAGTCAGCAAGTTTGTGACTAAAATATAAGAGATATTGTAATAATTATCTATTTGTGATTGGAAAATAAGTTTTTAATTCTGAAAGAAGTTCTTGGTATTTTTCTGTTAGTATTGGAAGTTTTGCAAAATAGTTGTCTGTTAACTTACCAAATTTAAAAATTTTTCTTAGTGTATTAACAGTAATTCTTGTATATGATTTTTGTGTGATTGAAAGTATAAATAGTAAAATTTTTGAATGTGTTTAGGAATTTCATTAAAGTCAATGATAAAGATATAAGTTTTTTTTAGAGTATACTATTAATTGTAGTTTAAATAGATGTAGGTGTTTGTACATTTTTATTTCAAATTTGTAAAAAATCTTTTATATAGTAGATAGTCATATAAATTATAAAGAAGGTCTAGTTGGTAAAGTTGGTATTTAAAAAATATTGTAATATAAGCATTTGTTTAAGCATAGTATTTATAGTTTTGTGAATAGCTGTATCTGTAATTGTAATTTGGTTAGTTTGTTTATAAGTAGCTAAAGTATTATTGTATAGGTTATTATATTCTTTCTAGTATGCTAAACTGGTATTTGGATTTTTTGTAAAGGTGATAAAAAATCAAATATCAAGATATTTGAAATTAAGAAATATTACTAATAGTATTGTAAATTGAGTTGGTATAGTAATAAGTTTGTAATCAATAAAGTTACAAATTTTAATTAATATTAGAAGTACCTTATCTATTGCTTTATAAATTCAGTTTTGTTAGTCAAATGGTATATTGATTTTGTCAGTAATTTTGGTATGCAAAATATCTGCTCATTTAGGTTATTAATGTAATGAAACTAAGATATATTGAGCTGTTTTGTGTAATTTGTCTATAGGTTGGCTTAGTAATATTTTGTATATATGATATTGTAGTTATAGATGTTAGTAATAATATAGCAATGTTGTTAGAAAATTCTGGATTAGGTAATCCTTCTATGTTAAGCAGTTGTAGTTTGAGTTGTTTTTTGCTTTAGTTTTGATCAGTTGTTGATTGTATTAGTTTGCTAATAATTTGCTAATTCTTGCAGTTATATGTTGTAAGAAGAAGATACATTCATTTTTTCTAATATGGGCCTTGTGTTCAGTCTAAATTGTACTGTTTGGTATCTTGAATATGGTCTGAGTTTGTGTATTATTTAATGTTATATCTGTAATAATGTTAAATATTAGCTTAGTCTTTTGTATAAGGTTATTGTTTGTAGTAAATAAAGTAATTATTTTAAGAAAAAATGTTTTTTGCACACCTACATGACAGTGCATCTTTCTAATTAGCTAATTGAATTTTAGTATTAGTTATTGTTTTTTAATTTAGTATAATATAAATATAAAATAATACAACAATTTTGCATTTTAATTAGCAAATTAAAGAAATTGCACTGCTATGCAAGTATATAAAAAACTAAATATTATTTTATTAAATTAATTAAGTTATAAAAAATTAAATTATTTAAGTTTGATAATAAGAATATTAAGTTAGGTATATAATGAGTTTGTATACAATATAGGATTTTAATTTAGTTATATAAATCAGATATAATCTTTAGTAATATATTAAGAATAAATATAAATATATTTAGATTATATTGAGTATTATTAATAATATTATTAAAAAGATTTAAAGATAAATAAATAGTTCAATAAAGTAAATTAATAGTTTAATTATATTGATAAAAATAAATATAGTTGTATTGTATAGATTATATGAAGTTAAAAAATTATTTATAAAAAATTTTATATAAAATAATCTGAAAAAAATATTTAAAAACTATATAAATAGATTGTTATATTTTGATTATTGTTAATATAAAGTTTAGTAATTTTAGTTAATATAAAGTTTAGTAATTTTTTAATTAATTTGAATTATAATTTGTAACATTTTTGAAAATAGTTTTAAAATAACTAAAATGTAATAATAAATAATATTATATTACTAAAACTTTTATTTTTAGAAATTTATTTATGGACCAATTTTGTAACTCTCTTTGTAGATCATTTGTACTAAATTTTTGCTAAAAATATTTAATTATTTCTTAATATTTTATTAAGTAATCTTACTTACACCTCTAAGTTAAGTTGCTCAGCTCACTTTTCTCCTTCTAGGTAGCCACATTTTAAGCTCTTGCAACACTTGTCACTAAGGAAATTCAAAAAACCAAAATTTTGGTTTTTGCTTATTTGCTTAATATTTTACTAATTAATTACATCTTGTTACCTATTAGAAAATAATATGTACTTCATTTCAGTCATTTTGATATATATTTTATAGCAAACAAACCAAAACTCACTGAGATACTAGAAAAAAGTTAAAACTAAAATCTGCCTTTGCAGGTTATTTTACTGGTAAATTAAGGAAAATTCATTGGGTTGCCCTGGCAAATTCACTTTTCTAACACCCATTAAAATTTTCTAAACATTCAATTAGTCTTTCTATTAGCTCCACATTTTTCAGATCCTTTCTAACTTATCTGTAAAGCCTTCAAATTAGCAAATTTTATTTGAAAATTAGATTTTTCAATCTGATTTAAAAATTGTTTTTCACTAACACAAACATCACACTAGAATAGTTACACAATATGCCTAGTATTATTACTATTGAACCAGACTTCTTCAATCTGGATATCCTCTAAAACAAATATAGTAACTGAACCTTAGTTACTTCAGACAAAAGCTGTAAAAGCTTCAAAGTTCTTTTAACTAACTTCAACTCTACACAATGCAACATTAACAATAGCTATCACTTCCTTTCTAGTCCTACTCAACCTATTATCTCAAGATGTCTCTGTAGAAAATATCATATATACTTCACTTCACAGCATTTATTTCTACCACCTACCTCTGATACCACTTCCACAACAGCAACTAAGTTATCTAATTCAATAGAAATTGATCTAGATGCTAAACTCTACAAATCTCTTTATAATGTATCAAAATAATCCTTTCAAACCAAACACAATATTGCTAACCTATTCCCTAATTGCTAAAGCAATAGTAGACAAGATACTAATAACCAAATCTTTTTTATGGCCTATTCTCATTATGCACACACATGCATCATTTGCAAAATCAAAGATGTATTCTGCATTATGTTAACTGATAACAAACATTTATTAGATCCAAAAGCCCTTGTTTTTAAAACTGAACTTGGTAGCTTTTCTGCCCACTCCCAATATATTCACAAACTCAAACTAAAGCTAGCCAAATTTACAAGCCCTATGAACTAGGAACAACATGGCCTTTACTGCAAAATTAAATGTTTTCAACTATCTGCAAAAGTCAAACACATTTTCCTTAAAAAATTTTTAAATAAGCTTCCCAAAAAAACTAAAAATACTAACAATCAATTAGACAATAACTCCAATTTAAAAGAAACCTTAAATAATAGCAAACAGAATATAAACAACCTAAACAAAAAGCAAATACTCAGAAACATAATATTTCTAAAGACCTCAACTGGTTTAAAAACTATCCTATTATTCCAACCATGCAACAACATAATAAACTTAATACCCCACTGGACCTACAATTATTAAACCTTTTGAAATCCAACCTTAAAGACTTTATTTCTAAACAAGTTATTCCTAATAAATCTGAAAATGACAAAAATAACAACAGACCACCTGCTAAATTCTTCTTCAGCTATATTCTTAACAAAATGGCAAGTGAAAAACCTAAGTTCTTGCCAGAGTTCATTATCAACTTAAGCTCTGACTTTGATAAATCAAAGCCAATCCTTTTTAAAGCTTTTCATAATACTCTTAAAGGCTTACTTTTCAAATTTACAGAAGTTTTCTTTACACAACTGGACTATTTGCATATCCTTCAATCACACTATGCTATTTCATCCTACTCACATACTAACAGATGTAGAGTCACCATAAACCTAGCCTGCTTACATTTTTACCTAAACTATAAATACAGAACTATTAATTTTAAAGAATTTATGAAAAAACCTGACATTAAACTATTACAGTTTATATTCCACTTTGACATTAAACAAAGCTTCAAGCAACTCGAATTCACAATCCAAAATGACAACTAATTTATATTAACATAACTCTCAACATTTTATCTGAAAAATTTTTAAAAAACTTTAGAATCCCATCACTTAAGCCCTATCTTACAACTTATAAAACCTGATCTAAATTCTTTTTTGAAAAATACAATATCCAATACAAAAAAATCGATCTACAAAAAACAAGCAATTATATTAAAATGTTAATATTACAAAAATTAACAGAAGAATGCAAAAAACTATTGCCAATATAATACTTTCTACCAATCTCATTACATACTCTTAAAGAGCACTCTGAAGCAACCTTTAAAGTGGCACTTTATCACATTCATCTTTGTACTAACAAAGATTATGATCTACTATCCAAACCAACTAAGCATAATTTAGGAAATGTATCTAAATTTTATTTTACTAATTTCTTCAAAACCATCTAGTACCAGAATCAGAACAAAAAGAATGGATATACCCAACTCTGAAAACTGATATCTTCTATCTCAAACAAAAACTTGCAGCAAGCTTTTCCATTTCAACACCTACAAAAGAACTCAGAAGCCTAGCAATATCTACTGAAAAAGCTTTTGCAAAACTTAACAAAGTGAAAAGTAATACAGCCTGATTCTCATATTATTTTTACTAATACTTAAGAGCCTTTATGCTAGCAGCAAGAGATAATAATGGACTTATAGGTCTATCTTAGAAGAAGCCTTAGAAAAAATAATCAAAACAACTGATGACATCCATACTCTTGCAAGAGTTATTACATACTTCAAATTAAAAATGGAATTCAAAATATCACTTAAACAAATACATATTAATTACAACCAATTTTACTACCTTGCAATTGAAGATTTCTTAATAAAACACCTTAAAATTTCAATTGCAGAACAATATGAAGATTCTCTTTTTGTACAGAACTCTAAGCCATCTACATCTCAAGAAGTAGATGAGGATACATCTATACCTCTAAAGGAAACAACAAAAATAACAGAAAACACTACTCTTACCTTGCAAGAGGAAGGTGTAACTTCTCCTTTTTAGTGATGTCTTCTACAAAACACATTGATGCAGCTGCCATCTCTAAAACTATAATGTCCTTCATATTTGAGCCATCTTTAGAGGAGAATAATGACAATAAATAGGCAGTAAAGCCTAGTATGAGTGAATCTGTAAAAGACACTATATATAATGTCTCTGATACCAATACTTCAACCCTTTTAAAGACAAATACTTGTTATAACAAATTTTTAAAACAATACCATCTACCTCTATTATTACAATCTATAATACTTAAATATTTCATCAAACACTTATGCCAAAATCTCTTCTTTGACCCAATCAAAATATCAGTTAATCTTGATAATACTGAAACACATATTTATACTAAAGTTACAGATCCTACCAATCCTAATTATATAGCCATAAATTCTATTTGATATAAATCCTATGAATATTTACCTATTTTAACATCTTTAAACCAAACAACATTAAACCATAATAGCCATCTTTCCTCAAACCACAATATTTCAGAAATACAGACCAGCAACAACCAACTTCACTTATCAATTAGTATACACAATGTCTAAGAATTTAATAAAAACCTAAAACAATAAATATGGGAAGACTACTGTCTTTCTAACAATCTTAATATTATTAATATAACAGAAACCAAACTTGTAGCCAACAACCCAATTACTAAACTACAAAAATCCAAACACATTACATATTTATAGTTATGTACTGAAGGCCCTAAAGCAGGCACAGCTATCATGATCCACAAGTTTATAAAAACTCATATTTATAAAATACTTATCTCTCCTGGATATGCTATTGCAATAGACATTCTTTTTAAACATAACTTCAAATTCAGAATTATTTCAGTTTACTTACCATGTGATAATACTCAATTAAGACTATTAGTACAAAATATGGTAATACAATAGCTCCAACAAGCCTATGCATCAAATATGTAATCTATTGTCTTAGGAGACTTTAATGCCTCTGATAACATCACTCACTCCTTATCAACTAAATAAAAATTACTTCATTTCCTTCAATACAATGACATGTATAATCTAGTTATATATACTAATAATTCAACACCTACTTGGCAAAGCAACAGATACCAGAGTAGCATATATCATATCTGGGCTAACCAATCTCTTCTTCAATATCTTATCTCTTTCATCACAGATGATTCTAATACTATTACTCAAAGTAATTATAAAATTTTAAACTTCTGCTGGCTTTTTCTTTATATATATATAGATAAACTCAGACATCCTACCAAAATCCATAGAAAAACATTCTTATACAAAAACATGAACAAAGAGAAATGACAACAATTTGCAGATCAAGTTACCTCAAACCTTAATAATAATAAAACTTCATTTAGTATACAAACCTCAGAATCACTAAAATCTTCCTGGCACAAAATTCAAAACAGTATCATCTTTATTGCTGTACAACATATTCCAAATAAAAAATTCACTGTCAGAAATTTTCAAAATATCTTCTCTTTAAAAGCATTATTTTTATACTAACATTTCAAAAAATTAGGCAATATTATTAAACAAGTCAAATACTCACTAAAAAACTCTACCCTTATATCATATCAATATAACCATCTTATTAATTAAATAAATACATCTAATCAGCTCAACATTCCACTTTTACCAACTATTTACAACTTATTGCCAAACTGGCTAGCACTTGCTAAAACTGAATAGAAATCTATCTATCATGCTTGCAATATAGAAATATCAAAGAAACAAGACAACAGATTAATGATAATATTTTCAAAAGATGCTTCAAACTTCAATCAAACCCAAAGTTAATGATTAATAGCATACTTAACCATCACAAAGATTCAGTCAAATTTGATAACATCAGAACAAACAATGATGTAATCACTAATCCTTAAGACATTAAACAGCATATCTAACAACACTTTGACCAATAGACATCTTTCAGACAAACCAATTAACAAATCTTTAAATCCAATTGGAAAGAAGAATATAATCACAAAATGCATATTAATACTGAATGGTATAATGATATTACTAAAGAATTTGCTATCATTGAAGTAACTGAAACATTATCTCATTTTCCAAACAACAAGGCCTGTAGCCTTTCTAATATTAGTTATAAAATGCTAAAACATGCAGGCATACTTTTCCTTCAAGCAATTACAGCTCTCTAAATAGATGTATTAATCTAAACCAAATCCCCAAGCAATAGAAAGAGGGTAGAATTTTTTCAATTTCTAAAAAACCTATTTTCAACTTCAACTTAATCAACACCAGACCTATTAGCTTCCTCTAACATGCCAAAAAACTATATACAAAACTTCTCACAAACCATCTAAATCAAGTATTTACTAAATATAAGATCCTCCTACCCTATAATTACATCGCTCTGCTAGGCAATAGCATGGCTATATCTATACATATCTTAAATAATATTATCAAAGATGCAACTTGCAACTCCAAACAGTTTTGGCTTATATCTTAAAATATAAGTAAAGCATATGACTCAGTTAATCTAAATCTGTTCAAAAAGACACTAATTTACATTAATTTGCCTTCTAAGCTAGTTAATATACTTACTAATTTATTAACAGACTGTCAAAATAAAGTAATCACCAACCTTGGCCTAACCAACCCATATACAGTTAAAAATAGAATAGACCAGAGAGAAACAATAACTCCACTATTTTTATATATTTATTATAACCCACTTATCTATAAAATTGCATTACAATATAATAGTTACTCATTATCTACAACTTGGAAAACTCACCTTTAACCACCTAGATCCTAAAGCCTTCAAGCATCTACATTAGTATTAGCTTACATGGATGATACACTTTAGATAGCAAAAACAAAACAAGAATTAGAACAAATTATACAAACTGCTTCGACTTTCTATCAAATAGCCAACATTCAGATTAATGCTACAAAATCTGTCTTTATTTCTAACTTACTTACATCTAATATTCAATTTTTTAACTATACCTTAGAATCTATACCTGCTAGCCAACTATTTAAGTTCTTAGGTTGTTGGCTTATATTTAACAACAAACATACTAAACAAATTAAAATTATCTGAGAAGAAACTCTTCAACTTACAAACATTGCTAGTATAAAGAAAATTACAGATAAACAAATCATTTATATAATTAACACAGTTATTATACCTACACTCGAATATAGATTACACAACATTATTATGCCTCACTCTATATATAACAACATTCTTGCCAAATACTTAACAATAGCCAAACACAAATTCTACTTAGCATGCTTAATCTCAAATAGTACTATGCTTAACCCATACTTGTATAATGTTTATAATATTTGGGACATCCAACTCTAACATCATATTACTAACTTTTTATTATAACTTAACAATTCTAACTTACTAGGAACTTTAACATAAATAAGACTACAACAACTTCAAGACAACTTATAATCAACTATTAATATACTTTAACACCCCAATCCTATTATCAATAAACTAAATAAACACATACTAAATTTTAAAATTATTTAATTACTAAAACATCTAAACATATCTATAATAGCTAATTCCAATATTTTATGACCAAACACTATATTATATAATTTTCAATCGATAGAATCAATTTTATTTTAACACTCTTAATACATTAGCTTCAAAATACAAATCAGAAACCTTAACATCCTATACCTTAAACAGCTTTGTATACTGACAACACACTTTATTAAAATGAAAACATTTTTCACCATAATGGTTATATTTACCTAAAGGTTGAAAACCATTATGGTTCACTTTTTTGAAAGAAACTGTAATAGCTCATAATAGTTTCAGAATCCTTCTTCTACACTACCAACTACCAGGATTTAATCTATTTGCATACAGCTTACAGCATATTTCTAAAAAATCTAAACCCTGATTACTTACATATACTAACAACAAGATTATTATTGGCAAAATCTGCAGACATCTAAAAAACATTAATCAAATATCTATTACATACTGGCAAACAAACATCGATATAAATTACTTTGGTTACTATCCTCTTTTATCAACCTAAAGCCTACCTTGTCCAGGCTATCATCTAAACTCTAACAGAATTCAAAATTTATGTACAATCAATGTATCAGCAATTATCTCTTCCTAATTTTTAGGAAGAATCAATTCTAACTCATTAAACTTCAATGCCAACTATATTGACCTTATTCATTCAACAGCTATCAAACATCTATTATCAATTTCTTTAGTACTAATAATTCCAATTCCCAACTTCTATGTCTTTGAAATATTCAAAACTAGTGAAGCAGCAAATACACTTGAACAATATTCAATTCTCAATAGCTCTCAACAACAACTTAACTTTTATACTGATGGTTAAGTAATTAATATTGAAACTGACCAATGTACAATGGACATTGGCTAGGTTCAAGTCAATAACAATAATTAAATTATTTACAAATTCTCTGCCAAAATTAACTTCTGGTCATCATCCTACAAAGCAAAACTAATAGCTATTCTCTCAGCTATTTTAACTATATCTCGAAATACAATAGTCAACATTTTTACAGATTCCCAATCCATCATCACTAAATATACTAACATTTATAATACAATTGCTAATTCTAACAAACTTTTTAAATTCAATATATGACCTATATAGCATACTTTATTAAATATTATTAAATCATACAATCTTCAAATTAACTTCTATAAAGTTCAAGCTCATATTGATAAAAATTTGAACAATCTCACTGACTTTCTTGCTAAGCAACATAATCTCTCTTCTAATTTATACTTCAATTATACTAATATTTACAACCCATATTATATGCTATACTGGGACCAACACTTTATAGAGTACTTTACAAGAACATTTATCAAAAATATTTACAAAGCCTATTGTCAGAAGTAAAACTGACACTTCATAGAACTTACGAAATAGACATCATTGTTGCATACTTATCTAATTAGAGTTGCCTATACTGATTTATCTAAAACATATATGCCCAGCCTCAAAAGAAGCTATATGAAAGTACACAAGCCTCCATGCAGGACCAAACTACTCTTCCAATTAAAGTAAAGTCAACTTGGATCAACCTAATTCACTGGGAATGGATGTTGGCTTCATCTGCTTTACTTGGATTAGGTGTAAGATGATATCAAGAGGGTGTGATTAAAGACAATACAATTGGTTCTGATACTGGAATCATGTAACTGAAACATTTTTCATCAAAGCTATAAGAAATGTTAAAGTAACGAAAGGTTGTGTAAAAGGGGTTAAAGGTTATAACAAATAAGGTTGGAAAATGTTAGTAATAATAAAAAGAGTTGTGGTCTTGCATGGGCTCTTTTCTTGTTTAATTCATTATAAAAAGAGATGGAATTCTCCTTTCTAAAGAAGTATCAGTATTGAAATACAAGATTATCATTCAGAATAGTTCATAATCATCTTTAATAATATACTTGGGGTCTGGGTCATTTTACCAACAATCATTTTTTTGACACCTTAATTTGCTGACAATTTTTTTGCTGAAAAGATTATTTTATAGACATTTATTTTGTTGACAATTAATTTTACCTACAAGGTAAATTTATTGACATACATTTCACTGACTCCTATTTCATTAACAATTGTTTTACCAACAATTTAATTTACTGACAATTATTTTACTAATAGTTCATTTTACCGATGCTTTACTTTACAGACTGTTATTTTACTGACTGTTACTTCACAGACCTTTATTTACAAACTGTTATTTCAATGATTATTATTTTACTAACCCTTATTTTATCGACTATTATTTTACTGATTATTATTTTACTGACAATTATTTTATCAACAATTATTTTACCAACAATTATTTTACTAACAATTATTTTACTGACAATTATTTTACTGACTGTTATTTTACCGACATTTATTTTACTAACAATTAATATCAATAAAGTAATGAAGCTATTATTATGTAATCAGATGATCCCAAATAGAGGCAATAATTATTACTT
>CAJVQA010000908.1:0-29027 GCA_910591915.1 Cetraspora pellucida | reverse complement strand
CAAAGAAGTTTCTTGATTTATAATTGACTCCTTTTCAACTTTTAATTGAAAGCTAATTACAATATAGTGATGCGTGAAATGAAGAAAATTAATCTTTTAAAAGTTAATTACTATGAAAAAAATTAGCCTTTTTTTTTTTACATAATGCAGATGGATATCGGTCCTATACATGCTGGACAAATCCGGATAAATCCCAAAGCACTAAAAAATAATTGCTAATTATAAAAAATTAAATCAAACAAATTATTTTAAAATTTTATAAATATATTATCTATAGTTATGAGAATATACTTGATTAATTTAAACAATGATCCGTCGCATTTGCCCCATCTCTGAACTCAACCATTTAACCCGTCACAATATAAATCATCTACTTCGTGATTTCATCACTCCGTCCCTGGTATAATTGTTTATAATTTATTAATATATTATTAATTGAAATTATAAAACTTAAAAAAACTTAGTATAAATAATATTTAATTTAAATAAAAATATAACTTTACTAATTTTAAGCTTAGCATTATATTTCTTTCAATACTATGTATTTTTAAAGTAGTGTTTTTATTCAAGCTTTTAATACTAGCTATTTAAATTAAAATAACCATAATTATTATATGTAATTTAAATCTTAAAACAAAGCTTAATGCATTTATTAAATTTATAGTTTTAAATATTATATTGTAATATAAATAATATTTTATTAATTTCATACGCACATGTCAGTTATAGTGAAAATTAATTAAAATGAAGTCAAGCTCAAAGCCTAGTTTATATACTTTTTTATAGATATAATTAATTTACTAATAAAACTTTGAATTGTTAAATAATTTTATTAAAAAAAATGTATCACTTTATTATAACGAGAGTACTTAATATATAAAAATTCTTTAAAACAACTAAAAAAATAAATTTTAAGCAAAGGAATTTAAAATGCATATATATAGATATATACGTATCTATGTATTATAAATAATAAAAATATTTGCAAATGTTTTTGGAAAGTTGTATTATAAAATTTTTTAAAAAATAAAAGTATATTGTTGAGAAAACTTAATCCTATTCATTTAAGCAAAAAAAAAAGGTTTAACTCTCTTAATCCCATAAAAATCGTCCATAATTCTGAGCCAAATTCAATGATCATTGGATTACCAAGCATAGTATTAATGTCAACTGAATCGATTAAACGGCTAAATAAAAAATTAGGCAGTTCCAATTATTAATATCCTATGAAGCTTTGTATTCATTTCACCAAGCCATTTAGACCCTTTAACTTTCAAAACATTTATTCTATATCTTTCCCATAGGTATATTTTGAAACTAATGGATTTATTGCACAAATTACTCTTGTAGCTTCATATTGACATTAAATTGGCTAAATATAATTAATTGTAAATATTTCAGTGATAGATACAAAACATGAAATTATTAAATGAACTTAATAATAAACTTACTAAATATGTATAAATTGACTAATTAACTTTGTCCATGTAATTGGAGTATAAATAACAGATGCCGTTCCTTTGACTTTTCTAATTAGTTTTTCTGCAAGTTTAGTTCCTTCGTTACTTGGCAATACTATAAAGATTATTGCTATATTATGATTTATCCATAATCCTTTTAGTTCTAATACTAATTTCATAACTTCTGCCTCATTATGTTCATAAAGGCTGATGAATACTATATCATAAGCAGGTCGATCATATAATTCTGTATACTGTTTTGCTGCATTACTACCTTTGTCAAAGGTATCAAATGCAACAACATTTTCAATCGAATTAAGATATCTCAGCATTGCATTTCTTACATTTTCAACTGGATGAATTATTAGTATTCGTTTTTGTTTTATAATATCATTTATATCATTAAATTGTGACTTTAGTAACGAAGGCGTCATTGATAATAACTCGACATTCCATGTAAACCAAAATTTGCTCCCTTTTTCTAACTGACTTTCTACTCCAATTTTTCCCCCATTCATTTCAACCAGACTTTTACAAATTGTGAGACCCAGTCCTGTACCATCTTGCTTTCGGGTTATTGATGTGTCACCTTGCGAAAAGCTTTTCCAAGCATATTGTACATATTCTGGATCTATACTATTATTTTAAATTACAGATTAAAATATGATATATGTATTAATTAAAAAATAAAATATATAACTGTAAGTAAACTCACCCAATACCAGTATCACATATTTCAATCAGTAGATTTTCTTTTTTAAGTATTTGACCATAAGTTGGATTCTCTTCGTTTTCATCAATAACATTTCGTGATTGCATTGAAATTGTTAGGATTATTTCACCTTTGTCGGTAAATTTGACACTAAAAATTACAAATGAATTATTGCATATGTATATATAAAAAAAAATAAAGATAAAAAATGGATAGTTACGAATTCGATAATAAATGGGATAAAACTTGACCTAGCCTATTTAAATAAGTAAGAAATAAATCAATTACAATCTTTTAGCTTTCATATATAATGCATTAGTACAATTACCTTTCAGGATCGCTTTTAACATAACTCGACAATACATCTATATCACAATTTAAAATTAGCTCAATCTTTTTATCACCGGCTCTTTTTCCGAATTTCTCAATCACACTCTCAAATAATACTAATAAATTAAATGTTCTATTTATGAAAATAATCTTTTGTGCTTCTAGTTTTGCTGCGTCAAGAATATCATTTATTGTAGATAACACAACATCAGATGCACGTGACATAATATCAATCATATCTTTTTGATCAGTAGTTAACGTGCCCTCAAATGAAGAAAGAATGCCTATTATCGCACTCAGTGGAGTCCGTAATTCTATATAATAAAGAATGACTTAGCAAGATAAAGATTTTACACAGTAATCTATATGATGACAAATAACATACCATGAGAAGTATTTGCTAATATTTGACTTTTAGCAATACTTGCAGCTTCAGAAGCTTTTATTTGAATTTCTTTTTCAGTATTCTCTTCTAATAAATTTGAATAAGTAATTGCCAAGCTTATTTGATTTGTTATTTGTTGTAGTAGCTCTATTTCAGAAATGAGCCAAATAGAATTTGCAGGTCTATGTGCGTTTATCCATCCCCAACGATCATTATTTATCCTTATTTCTGCGGACAAAATAGATACATTTTTGCTAATATCATCACAATATACATTTAAAGAAACATCTATTCCTGGATTATTCTTTAAAAATTCTTGTAGATTAGTTGTCGTTTGTAATTTACTTTTATAGTTATTACCAATTCCAATGAACGAACTAGTTATCGGTGTTTCCAAGTTTTCATATAAAGCAACACGTCTATTAAATCTATTTTTTTGATTTGAAATAATAGATATTCTTTCACATTGTAATATATGATAAAGTTCTTTAGCAACGAATTGAAATGTTTCATCTAGATTTAATTTGAAAATAATCCTGTTTGCCATTGAAAGTAGTAATTGCTTTGTTTCTTCTTGCTTACATTGTTGAAATATTATTTTTTGACGAATAAGTGAGAGATTAATATTAGAGCGAATACGAGTAATTAGTTCTTGAGCAGAAAATGGTTTTATTAGATAATCGTCTGCTCCTCTATCCAAACCTAAAATTTTAATGCAAAGAAAAGATTATGAAGGAAATATAATAGTCTATTAATACTATGATAATTTAAATTACCTTCAACTTTAGAATCTTCACAAGCTTTTGCGGATAAGAATATAATAGGAATCATCTGAGTTTTTTTATTAGATCTTAAAACATCTAATAATTCGTATCCATTCATATTTGGCATCATGATATCTATTGAATTCAAATTATATAATTATTATACACAATAAATATATCAAATCAAAAAGTACATCACATAATTACTTGCCACTAACGATTAAATCAGGTAATTTTTTGAGTTTTTCTAAAACTCGTAGAGCATCTTGACCGTCGCAAGCACGAAGTATATCAAATTCTTTTAGTAAAGCCGCCAAATAATCACTAATACATGGCAAATAATAATAAGAAATAATTATCAAATGACTATATTCAATTATTTGATCAAATAAAAAACATATATATTACCGCATATCATTATTATCCTCTACCAGTAAGACTTGACATTTGTCACTAGTAGCAGGATCATTGAATTTCGTTAACACGCTTTCGTTACTAGTAATCGATTTATTAATTTCTATGTCAGGATTGTCGATTGACATTATATCATCCTGAGTTTCGGATATAGTATTTTTTATCCATCTAGAACTCTCTTCTAAATAAAGCTGCCGATTAGTGTATAATTCTTGACCACGGATTGTTTGATTTTCAACATTATTAAAGTGTATTTGATTTTTTGGTAAATGTTCAAATCCTATTGGAAACCAACATTTAAATGTTGTCCCTTGATTTATTGCAGAGGTTACAGTAATATTACCACCATGGCGTGTAATAAGTTCTTTAACGAGAGCGAGTCCTATTCCGGTTCCTTCATGACTACGTGAGCCTTGAGATTCTTCTCGATAAAAACGTTGAAATATATTTGGAAGGGAAGATTCCGAAATACCAACTCCTGGATTAAAGAAAAAATAGTTAAATGCAGATATGATATTATGATTAAATTTATATTTATGAATGGTTATCTAGTATTAGAAAAATAAGTTTATTATTAACCTGTATCAGAAATTTCAAGAACTACCATTCTTTTACTGTCTTTATAATCAAGATATAAACGAATTGTTATGTGTCCATTCCAAGTATGCTTTAATGCATTTGAACCTTTTAATAAACGGTTTAATGAGTATGATTTATAAAAACAAAAAAAAAATGAGTTAACGTATGTTTCTTGGAAATACTTACAAAGGTTAAATACAATTGTTTCGTACATGTCATGATCCAAGTAAATCTTATCACCAATAACTTGATTAAATTCAACTGGATTTGGAATATCTATATTGTAACCCAAACCTAATTTTTTAGCGATATTTTTAAAGTCAAAAGCTAATTCTTGAGTAAGTTCTACTATGTTTGTTTCACGATAGTGGGCTTCTAACTGATCAGCTTCGATATTTGAAAACTGCATAAGAAGTTAATATCAGAAATAATATCATAGTTCCAATAACTAAGCATAATAATTATTTTAGAAAATTATAATGCAACTTACTTGTAATAAAGTGTTAATAAGTTTAAGCAATCTAAAAGCGTTACGTCGTATGATTTGAAGATACGACATTATTGGTGTATCCTGTGGACATATATTAATTATGTCGTCAAGCGGTGAAAGCATTAAAGTTATTGGTGCTAGTATGGTAGAAGAGAAAAAAAATAAAAATCTATTTTAAATCTATTTATGCAAGACATTTAAAAAAGCATTTTAAGACATTACAAATGAATACTTTTTAATTCGTGACTGATGCCTTGGAAAAACATGACTTTTTGATAATTTAGATCAGCCAATATTTTAGATCGTTTTTTTTCATCTTCTATAGTCTTCCCCTGTAACAAACATGTACTCAATTGGTTTGTAACTAACTAACAAATTATAATATATTTAGATGTGTTCTAATACAAAAATAACAAACATAAAACTAATGAAGATTTATCGCGAGAGCTTGCATACTTGCAAAAACTTCACATATTCTTCATCAAGTGCACGAAGTCGACTAATACCACAAATTAATATTGCCGATAAAACTTGACCTTCACAAAGAGAAAAACTTGTTGATAAAAGTACAGCCTGAGAATCATCTTTTAAAAGAACTTTTATATGGTTTTCATTCTTCATTATATGGTGCATTGGCCAAGAATTGTCACATTTCAAGAATGAATAAGTCTTAGAATTTCGTCTTAGTTTTATAGATTCGTAGTAACTTTTATTAGTATCTTTAGATAAATCAATTATTTCAGGAGAGTCTGGTAAATAATCAGGAAATCGTAATCTTTTTTTTTCATCTTGATGGTCTTCATCAAAAGTTGTAGCAGTCAGACGTGCAATTAGAGGTTCAGAACCAGTATTGAAATCATGTTCGACCAAGTAAATTAATGCATAAGGAATATCTACATTGTTTTTTAATACTTTTGTCGTAATACAGCAAGAACTTTTCAGGGATTTAATTTCTTCAAGAATTTTATTACATTAAGAGTATTAACAGATAAACTTATAAAAATATAAACATTCCACATTACAAATACTTACCGGGCATGTGTCTTCCAAATTCATCAAGTATTTTTAATCTTCGAGCATTCAAAACTTTTTGAGTAGTTTCTTGTGCTATGACAATTATAGCCCAAACAGTACCATCTGATTTGAAAACTGGACTATATGTATAACTAAAATATGCCTCTTCAATATAACCATCACGCAGTAATTCATAGTAGTCATCATTTCTAAATATGCCTTTTTTTGTTGTTCTTACGCTATTTATATTCAAGAGAAATTTAGGCATCTCCGAGTGATTTTTTTTTTTTTAAAAAAACTTATTACACTACCTACCTGTCGTACAATGGCATTATAATATCATATGCTTCAGGCCAAACATCTTTTAATGGCTTCCCTATTGCTATTCAGTTATTAAGTAATAAGTATTTTTGAGTTGATAAAGTTTATTATAATAATCTAACACAAATTATATATAATTAACCATATGGTTTCGACTTTAATATTGGTTCCCATGCTATATAAATGGATAAGATTAAAATATTTAAGTTAATTAATTATAGTAAACTAAATAATCTGGTTTTAAAAAGGTTTACCTTTATTATATAGTTGAACCCAATCAGGGGGACCGATAGAGAGACACATGGGAAAAACGGATTTAAGACATAAACTCTAATAAAATTTTTACAAAATCAATTTGTCTAATAATAATAATGATGATAATAATAACGTAATAATAAATCTGTAAATTACTGCAGCAGTTTTGATCGAAGGATCCCATGAATCCATAGGGCCAAGCGGAGTCGATGACCAGTCATAGTTGTAGACTCCGTTGGCAAAACTTTGATTATCATCACCGTTAGAAAACGAAGGTAGTGACATGTTGATTATAACAAGAAAGAGATGAAGTTATCAAAATAGACTAATAAAATCCTAAAAAGGATTGTCTTATTCAATAATTAAAATTTTGGACCTAACGTTAAATGATTATTACTGAATACGTATCAATATCTGATATGAAGAACGTACGTTATGTACGTACATAGATTTTTTATACATAATCAACTGTGTATAACCATAAAAATAAATGACATAAGCATATTACGTACGATCACAGCAGAAATTGGCTTAGCCACTGCAGAGACAAACCACAAAATTCAAAATAGTGGAAAATTTCGGGTCTAGATTCCCGGTATAATAAAGGAGTAATAGTGGTGTATGGTTTAGTAAAGTAGTGAAGTATAAGGATGGCAAAATTCTTTTATTACATAATTAAAAACAGGTGCTGATTTTTGTCCTAACGCTAAATATATTCAAAATCCAGATTTAACTATTCGGGCTTTAATCGACTTCGCTTTTCAGAAGCAATGATCAGACTCCTGATGGATTATAATAAATCTATTTATGAATTATGTATTTGATAAGTTGTTTCTACAAAATTGATTTCGGAACTCACAATTAAGGGCTTTCCCTTTGCAGCACCCGTATAATACGTTAAATTAGCAAACACGTGAGTATGGATAACCGAGTATGTATATAAAATTATGCAAGTGACATTAGAGAAAACTAGACTTCAGGATTCAAAACTTGTAAAGTCGGGTCCAGCAAATCTAGCATTACCACTAATCTAGGGCGTAGATAACTCACCCAGTGTCGGAGCATATTCTGCAATCAAAATTACATTTTGCAGCATAATATACAAAAGTTTATCCCTTAAACTGTCAATTTAACTACGTATCTACTACGATTTAGACTACAATTCAATATAATTTGATAGCTTAATCACAGAACAATCATGAAATTTCCAGGCAAATTTGCCTGGAAAACAGTTTAAGGGATACAGAATTACCATTCGCAGAACTTCGGAACTTATCTCAAGAATTTTCTCAACCTTGCTCGTAATTTGCGTTCATTGATGTTCTATTCGGAACCTTTCGGGACTGTACTCAGGGAACCAATGATGCAACAATTACTGATTACTTAATATGTATATTATGCATAGCGGGCTTTATCATGATTGGCTAATTTTCGTAGATCATCTCATCATATAAAGTCTTATTAAAGTACCGATTTGCCGTCACAAGATTGCCACAAATACGAGACTGCAGGGGCTACGACATAAAAATCTAGAAAGTACACCTTCGGCTCTACAATATACCGAAGTAATTTGGTAATCGGCAAGGTAACTCGGAAGTTAGATGAGAGGTATGTTTGGGCAGTTCAACTTGGCAAATAAGCATAAATATAAATTTGCAATCTATTAACCTTGATAAATAACAGTATTTGCATGAGTATTGGATTTTAAGTATGTAAGAAGTGCAGTAAATTTATTTTACTATTAATTAAAAAACTGTTTTGAATTTATTTTAAACTTATATAGCTAAAAATATAAATTTTGAAAATAAAAACATTAAGAATAAAAGAAAGATAAATCTTTAAAGCATATTTTATGTAAATTTGAATCATAAAAATAAAAAAAGTTTTGTAAATAGTTATAAAAATATGGATTTTTTAAAATAGTGCACCTGCACCATGGTGCACCCCTTATATAATACAAATAAATACACCTAATTGATATATATAATTTATATAACAGATATATATTATGCTGTCATACAAGATTATGTGTTGTGTTATACAAGATTATGTGTATTACACAAAGTTATGTAATTCAACTAAAAAACCTGTTGTGTGCTAATATACTTATTCTAAAGTATAATAGGTACACTAGTGCACCAAACTATAATTTCCTAAAAATATAATCTGTAGATATACAAATAACATGAATTCAAAAAAACTAATAAGTTTTGTTTATTTTTTTAAATTTTTATCTATATATTTATATTCTTTAAAAAGCTTTTTTAGAAATTTTAATTTTTTTGTATAAATTTAATTTTTGAATTTTTGTTTTCTTAACAAATAATAATTTGTATTGCATTGTATATTTTAGTAACAAAAACTAATAAATTAGAAACCTCATTATTATTATTTTTATTTATTGTTTTTTTTTATTTTTTAGTTTAAACTATTGCAATAATTTTATTATCATTAAGATTTTTTCTATAACAATTAGTTTATTAATTACTTTTATATATATTGTTACAAACTGAACTGTTTTAAGTATATATAAGTTTTTATTAGATAGTTTAATTATTATTTTTTTAATTTTAATATTACTTTTAATATATTATAAATATTATTTAATTTAAATTAAGTTAGGTTAAAATATCTATAATCTTAATTATATTAACATAATTAAAAGTTCAAAATATTTATATAGCATTATATAAAAAATACAAATTAATATTAAAGTTAGTATAAATATATAATTAAATTATTAAATATAAAAATCTAAAAAATAAAACTAAATAAAAGTTTGTTTACAAATTTTAAACAGAAAGATAGTTAAAATTTTACTAATATTATTATAAAAGTTAAACAGTAGACTTGAAAACTTTGTTTAATTATAAATAAATAAATATATATATATATATTGTTAAGATGACCTCTTTAGTCTTTTGACTTTTATTAATCACTTATTAGTATTGTGAATTCAATAAACTACTACAGGAAGCATATAATTGACTACATATATAACTTTTTTATATTACTTATTTAAGAAATTCATCTAAAGGTTTCTTATCAATTGCTATATCTAACACTCTTGCTTGGATGTTCTACTTTAAACTTTCTGAACCTGTAATCTGTATTAACTTATTTGGTTATACCTAGATGCTTAGATCATTATTTCAACCTTAGGACTAATTTATTCTTGAGATAAACACCCTGTAGCTTTTTGTATCTATTTTTATAGTTAATTTAGATGTTATTATAGCAGAACCAATACTTATGGTTAGAACTTAATTATTAAACTGTTATGCTCTTATAAAGTTCACTCAGATCCTAGTATCTACTTTACAGCATAACTCTAATACTTTAGTATACCTCTTAATTTTATTAGACTTTTAATTCAGATGGCCTATATAGGACTATGACCAATTTATTAAATACTTTATTTTTATAAATTATATTATATAAATATATAAAATTTAATTAAAATTGTTCTATATCTAGTTAGTTTAATTTTATATTCTAGTTTTTTTTTAATTTTGATAATATTATTAGTTAGTTTATTAGATTCAAATTTGTTATACACTCATTTCTCATTAATATTAATCTTATAATATTAACCTAGACTATAAACCAAATTTTTATAAATTTTATATACTAAAATTTTCTCATATATATTAACTTTAATATAATCTTTTATTAATATCACTATCAACATGAATTTAAACTAATTCAAATTGGTTAATATTAATAAGAAATGACTGTAGTACAATTTATAATTATATTTATAGAATTAATTATAATTAGTATGCACAAAAAAATTCTGTGCCAGGTTGGTGTTGTAGCAAAATTGTTTAAAGTTTATTAATATTCAAGTTAGCATTTAGAATATATCAAATACTGAATAGTTATATAGTAAAATTGCTCAAGGAAAACCTTCTGTTAGAGTACTAAAAGTGGTTTTTTATGCAGTTTTTAAGAAATAAGCAATTTTTGACAAAACAAACATTTGTTTTAAACTTTTCTGATTATATTATATTACACCTGATTCTTGAATATGATTTGTAAATTGACAATCTGTGCCATAATGATCAACAAAACCTGGCACAAAATTTTTTTGTGTGATTAGTACTATATTAGTTATTCTAATTGTACTTTACTAACTTCATCTAACTACTTATATATATAGCACTTAAGTCTGTGTTTGCTGCATATCTGCATGCATTACTGTAACAATTACTTGTAATCAGAGCATATTATTAAACTACTATATAGACAAAGATATTTCTAAACTTAATATAGTATTTTAATATCAGAATTATTGTGTTTTATAATTATATTTATTTGGTTTTATTTTTTTAGCCTTCTAATCTAACTATATTTAGTAATTCTTTATTTTACACATTTCTTAATTTTTTGTTATTATATTGTTTTTAAATTAGTTTTACTTAAATATATTTAATTCTTATAATCTTTTATTATTGATATATTTATTATTTTTTTTCTTAGTTTTTTTTAATAATAATTTAAAATTTATATTTCAAGCCAGATCTGCTGCTACTATTAGTTTTTTGACTAAACTATATTTCAAGTCAAATTTGTTATTATTATTTTTACAAAACCTAGATTTTAATTTTATAAATTAACTAATACTATATCTACTTTTAACAAAATGTTCTTTTTTATAATAGAGAGTAAAACCTGTTGCACTTTATAAACAAAACAATTCTGGTTATATCTAAAGAGTTTTTCTAATCTTAGTATTATTATACTACTATATATATATTGCAAATATTCAGTTTATTTAATAATACTTGTAAAACAATTCTAATTATATTTATGAATTTATACTAACCTAATAATGTTATATTATTTTGCAAATATTATCTTATATTGACTAGTTAATTTTAGTTTTATTTTTTATAACCTTTTATATAAATATAATTAAAATCTTTTTTTTTTTTTTGCTTTCCTAAGGCTGTAATTATCAGTAGCTACTGCCTTTATTGTATTTAATTATGGTTATATAACTTGTACAAAGTAAGTATACAACTAGCCACTCATACAACTTTTGGTTGTCTAATTTAAGTAGTTTACTTGCACAACAGGTTTTACACTAGCTGCCATACCTACAATCTACTAGGAGATTATCTATTTTAAACACTCTGATCTCTATACTACATAGCAGATAGCACACAAGTTCCTATACATCTATATTAGGTATCATTTAACCTAACCTTAGCCTTCCTTTTTATATGTTCATCAAGCCATTACACTTTTCAGAATATGTCACCTGACTGTAGAGCTGAAGGGTGCCCTCTTGCTAACTAACTACCTATATTTAGTCCTTATTAAAAAGGCTCACTCTTGTATTGTTTACTTAGATCCTAGTAATGACTTCATAGCATATCTCTAGTACTTATAGTATACTTCTGTTTCTATTCTCAAACTCTCAATCCAGATAGTCTAACAGGACTATGACCTGTCTTTGATATTCCAGGGTCTGCCCTCCAAGGTCCTTTTCCTTTGGTTTAAGACTTTCGATAGCCTGGTTGATAGTACCTCTTATCTGAAGTTCTTGCTTGTCTGATTCCTTTCACATTGGTATTCATTTCCTAGGTCTAGTCTTTATAGTGATACTGTTGAAGATCCATGCTACCTTTTTACTCAGGTTTTTCCAAGTGGGCTCTGGCTTTCCAGTTTATGAGTTTATACAACTATGAGAACTTATTTTGGGTTTGTACTACCTGATGTTGGTTTGCATTTCTCTATATAACTCCAACATTGCACAGATGCTCTATGACCTGCCAGTCATGCTAGTGTGATTGTGTTACAGGTATCTTATCCCAACTGATCAACAGAATGCTGTTGCCATAATATTGTCTATATATTATATAGATGATTATTCAAATTTTTGCTGTTAGTAGGTTTTGAACTCACTATCTACCACTTGGAGGGTTGACAACTTATTCACTTTACTAAGTTGCCACACTCTTATAATTAAAATCTAATTTGGTATTTTTTTTGTATAAAGAAGTATATATTAATCTTCATAATTTTTTCATTATGATAAAATTATTTAGTTATGCCAAAGTTACTTTAATTTTAGTAAATTAATTTCTTATTACAGATTATTCTTATATTTATTACTTCTTTTATTATTTTAGTCTTGGTTATTTTCTGGTTACTTTTTTAATCAAATTTTTTTTTAAAATTCTAATTAAAACTTATTTGCACAATTATTAATTATTTTTTCAAGCAAATATAATACAAGTTGGATATAAAGATATTAATACTATTTATATTTAAAGATATAACAATATTGGTACTGTTTTAGTTTTTAAAACTTACTTATACAATCTTTTTACAACTATAAGTTTTTATAACACTACAGTTATACATAATACTTGTACTTTACAATTGGAGTTTTTTTTTAAAATATCTTATTTAAATTTATATTTATATTTAAACTTTTTTACAAAGCTTTATTTATTTTATTTTTTTTTATATTAAAGTGACCTTTTTGGTCTTTTGACTTTTTATTAATGACTTTTTTAGTAATGTAATTTAATGAACTACTACAGAAGTATATACAATTGACTATATATATAAGTTTTTTATATTACCTATTTAAGGAGTCTGCCTGAAAGTTCTCTACCAATTGCTGTAATCTAACACCCCTGCTTGGGTGTTCTACTTTAAACTTTCTAAGTCTGCAGCCTGTATTAATATCATTAGATTATATCCAAATGCCCAAATCATTATTTTAATCTTAGAACTATTTTTTAAAGAGTTTTATATTTAATTAATAACTTTAATAAGTTACAGAACAAAATTGTTTTCAGCTTAATTTAAACTATTGTTCTTGTTTAGAAGCTTATCTATTAAGCTATAATAATCAAATTCTATAATCTAATTTTATTTAATTATTTAAATAATATTTAAATATTATTTATTTGAATTATATTTTATAAGTAATTATAGTTACTATTTATATTAATTTATACTATTAATTACTATTTTTTTTAAGCAATTATATTAATACTTTATTACAATTTTTAAACTACTTTTGTAATTATATAAAAATATTTAATAACTAAGTCTAATATTATTTATTTATTCTATCAATATCTATGTATAATCTGTTGAACTACTTTAAACAAAAGTAAGCTACTTGTATAACTGCTTAAAGTCTATAATAAAAAGGTCTTTTTTTTTATAACAAATTTTAATATTGTTTTTTAGTTTTTTTTTTAATTTAATTTTTTTTTCTTTTGCTTGCTTCTTTTTCTTTTTATCTATTGTTAATTTGGTTTTTTTTTATTTATTAATCTTTTTAAATTGTGTTTACAAACTTGTTTATAAAAAGTGTTTTTAAGCTATTTTTATTACTGTATTTGCAAACTGTTGTTTTAACTTTATACTTAGAAGCTATATTAATCTGTTTTGTATTTTTTTTAGAATTAGTTCTTTAATTAATACTGTTCTTATCTCTATTTTTTTGTCTTTACATTTTTGAAAAGTACTATATATAGTATATATAAAGAAACTTAGATCTTTTTTTTAAACTTTTTTATATTGTTAATACAATTATTTTTTGAATTATTTTTTAAAGATTTGTTTGTTTTTTGTGCAATACCAAATGTATTTGTATTGCTTTTACTTTGTCTTAATATACTTGCCATTCTGCAATATATATATATCTAATCTTTTTTTGTTAAATTTTTTTAGGATCAAAAGTTTATTTATTATATATTTTATAAATATGTCTCTTTTTGTATTATTTCTTTTTGTTATACAATACACTCTTTTAGTTGTTTTAGTTTTTTTTAAAATTGTACATAATTATAAATTATAACTTTTGTTTCTAGTTTTAAGTTTTTAATTGCTCTTGTTTTTTTTTATTTTGCTTCTAACCTAGCATTTGTTACTATTTTATATAGAAGTCTTGTTAATATATTTGTTTATTTGTTTTCTTATTTTAAGCAATACTTTATATCTTTATAGCTAACTTCTTGTATATATATTATCTTTCTACTTGTTTTTTTTTTGCTAGGCTATTAGCATTATTATTCTATTTGTTTTTACTATAACTTTTTACTTTAATCAAGTTTATTTATATATTTTTTGTCTTATTAAGATCAATAATCTTTATTATTTATATTATATTTTTTTAAACAATCTTATATTTGTTTGAATGCTCTATATCTCTACTAATATTTCTTATTGTTATATTATTGTTTGTATATATTTTTATTTGCTACTTTTTTGGAATTATTAAAATTGCTATCATTATTAACTATTGTTAATATTAGCTATTCTTTTAGTTATAGTACTATTTTTTTTTCTGATTATTTGTATTTTACTTATTTGAATCTATTCTATACTTATATTTTTGTTTAATATTTTTTTTAGTTTTTATTTTTTTAATATTAAGATAGCTTCTTTGATTTTTAGTTTTATTAATATTTTTTTAATAATATAATTATATAAAACTATTATAAAAAAAGCATATAACTGACTATATATATAATTTTTTATATTACCTATTTAAAAAATCTGTTTAAAATTTTTTTACTAATTGCTATATCTAATACTTCTGCTTGGATATTTTATTTTAAACTCTTTAATTCTGTATTCTTAGTATTAACTTTATTAAGTCACAAAAGTATTCTTTTATATTCAGATTCTTATTTTAATTTTATAGCTAATTTATCTTTAAAATAAATTTTTTAAAACTTTTATATTCTAATTTACAGCTAACTTAATATTACTATAGCTAAAATTAACACTTGCAGTTAGAGCTAAACATTAAACTTTTATATTTTTATAAAGTTTATACAACTTTAGTATATTTTTTTATAACTTTACTAATATCTTGTTTACTTTTGTAAGTTCTCTTATACTACTAATCTATAAGCTTTACATAATGCAACTTTATATTCAAATCAAATAATAGACATATTAATAGATCTCTTTTACTTAAAGCTGTTTGTCTGTATAGCTTATTTGTTTTAGTTTTTTTTTTCTAAATTAAGATTATTATAAATAGTATTATTAAAGATTATACTACTTTTTTATTTGAGATTTTTAAACAAAGCTTTTTATTTAATATATACTTTTTAAACTTATTTGTATAATATTATATATCTTTAAAGTTAGTTTTAATATAACAGAATTACAAAGTTACAATTTTAGATATTCTATTTGAGTTTCTAAAATAGAATTAGTTTTTAAATTTCTGTTACTAGTAAGCTTTAAACTTTGAACCTATTGTTTAAAGAATAACAATTAATTATTATAATAGAATTATAGACCAAACTGGACTAAACCAGGCTGCAAAACCCAATGCAGGCCTTTAACTTAAGTTAAAACAACTTCTTTAATAACTAGTTGTTAAATACAAAGCATTTATATAAAAGTAAACTTTAAAAAAAACTATTTAAAAGTTTATATAAGAAAATAATTTGGCTAAAGTAGAATTTGAAAAAGAAGTAGTTCTAGCTTTTGACTTTAACTAAAAATCTGCTAAAATAGATAATTTAAAATACTTATTTATTATTAAAAATTAGCAAAAATTAAACATATTGATAAAGTATATAAAGTTGGATATCATTATAAAAATAAAATTAAAGTTAAAAAATTAGCTATTAAGCATTAGATATTATTAATAATAATAATAATAATGTAAAATCTAAAAACATAACTAATATTATATAATGTAGATTCTAAATATTAGAAATATCAAGTATGTCAGATATATTAAATATATTTAATATATTTAATATATTTGCTATATTTGCTATATTAAATAAGTGTGAAATATTAAATAAATATGATTTATATAATAAATTAGACAAATTTAATATATTAAACATGTTTGTTATATTAGAAAAATTTATAATACAAATAGCCAAGAATGTTTATTATAAATAAAAATTAATTTAGCTAAGTAAAAAGAAAGTAATTACAATTGCAAAACATAAACTATCTACTTAATCTCTAATAAAAGTAAAACTGCTATTTAATAAAAACTAGTTACTATTATAAATCTTATAACTAACAATATATTTGTAGAAACAATAAACTAAACTTGTAATTTATTACTAACTATAATTATATATTTATCATACTTGAAATAAAAAAGAAGAAGAGCTTCAACTTTAATTTAATATAGTAAAATCTTGGTTAAGATAATAAAAGAAGATAAAAATTAGAAAAAGTGTAGGCTAATAGAAAAAAACTCACAAAAAGAAACTAGTACTTACTTACAAATAATAATCTACTTACCAAATTTAATATATTTGTTTTAAATTAGCCACTGTATATTATATAAGAATTGGCTTAGTTTAGTAACAAACTTACTAAATACTAAAATGACAATAGTAATAATAATAGTAATAATAATAATAATAGTAATTTAACATATAAAAATAATGATAAGACTAAGATTAAAAAAAATTAAAACAAGAAAATTAGAGTTAAAAAGACTAAACATAAAGCATTTGAATATTTTTAGAAAGCTACTATAAATAAGAAATTTGATATGCAAAATTATTAATATTTTATAATAAAAAACTTGGATAAAGCTTGTAAAATTAGAATAGAAGAATTAATGAATTTAAAAAATTGATTTAAAATAATATAAAAGTGATAAAAAAACCTATTATAATCAAAGAAAATTGCTAATTTAAAGGACCTCATATTCTGAAATCTAGAACAAATTAAGTAGTTAAAGTTAAGTTTGATAAACTAAAGAAGAATTGTAAAAATTAGAAAACAAAAGTAAAATAAAGAAAAAATATATTAAAAAGAATTAGTTAAACTCACTTCTTAAGAAAAGCTAATACTGAAAAAATCTAAACTAATATTATCAGAAGAAGAGACTAATAAAGTTGCAAAATGTAAACCAAAACTTGAGAAGGCTAAAAAGTTAATATAAAACAAAAAAAAGTTGGTTCAAAAAAATATTAATAAACTAAACAGTAAAGAAACTGTAATACAAATTGAACCAAAACTATTATTTAGAAAGAAGGTTAACAATAATAAAGAAAAAAATTATATTAGAGATAAATTAGTAAAATAAATCAAAAATAAAAAGACAAAGAACAAAAAAAACTTATTTTCAATAATCAATTTAGGCAGTAACTCTATTATCAAAATATTGAAGTACAAGAATTTAGAGTTTCTGTAATGCTTCTATTTTTATAGTTAAGAAAAAAAGAGAATTTATATATAATCTATATAAACTAAATAAAAAAAAATATAAATCTGATTTTTGAAATTATTAGTGTCTAAATTAAAATAATGGTTTCTACCTAATTTAAAATTACATAGAAAATTACAAAAATATTACTTTTTTATTTTTTTGCTTCTATTATTTTTGTTATTTTTATTACTTTAGTTATATATATAATAAATATAATATTGTTACAAAGTAGATTTTAGTATAATATATTATAAAGTAATATTAGTAATATATATTCATTATTGTATTTTATATATTTATTATTAGTTATTAGTTAGTCGATAGTTATATTATATAGTAGATAGATAAAAGGATTTTAATTGTCTATTAGAAATGTGGTACAGCTACATGGCATTGAGTAACATCTGTGATGTTACTATCATTTTACAAACCCCAAATATCCTTGTACAAGTTTCATGTATTATAATATCAAATTACTGTGCTAAGTGCTATAGCACAAGAATTCCAAGTATCTTTAACACAAACTCCAAGTGTCCTTGTATGAACCTTAAGTATCTCTACACAAATCTCAAGTGTCTTTGCATAAATCCAAGTGCCTAAACACAAGCTCCAAGTGTTTTAAGCATGAATAACAAATAATATAAACAATATTCTCAGTTGCCTCTGCACAGTTCTTACTATCTCAAGTACAATATTATTTAATATTATTCAAACCTTTACTATCCCAAGTACAATGATATTTAATATTGTTCAAACTTTTATTATTCTGAGTACAGTATTAAGTAATGTTGCTTGAATTTCCACTATTCTTGCTAGGTAAAAAGATATATAAAAGGTACCTTTTCCTCTTCTTTGCCAATTCTAAGTTCCTATACTACAACCTAGACCTTCTTACCTTACTTTTAACTTGTAAAAGTAATATTCCTCCTCTAGGGTAATTCCTACAGGCAAGGTTGTTACTATGTGTTTATTTAATAAAAGTTAATCTATCTATTGTTATTATCTTAAATCATTTGCCTGCTGCTATATAGTAAAGTAAACTACTACACCTTTATCTAGAGTTGGCATATTTGTTCATTGGCACCAATGGACTCCAGGTTCATTGACCAAATCCATTAGATCTATTTGGTAATCTCTGAACTCAATAGACAAGTAGATTAAATAAAAATATATTTTTATAAATAATTATGTATATTATAATATATAATTACTAATTACATCAATATTTAATATTATATATCATTAAGCTGAATAGCTAAGAATTCACTTTATAAATAAATAAAAATTCTTATATTACATAATTCTATATTATCTTCAATCCATGTTCTACAGCTTTGGATTCAATGAATTATATTTACTCAATGCTACTTATTTTATAAACAATTACTTCACATACAAATTATTTCACAGATAATTAATTTGTAGAAAAGATTGTCTTATGATAATTAATTTACAGACAACATATTTCACTGATAGCACATTTCATAAACACAATAATTCTAGCCATTGTTGTTACAGTTAGATTTAGAATTAGAGTTAAAGTTAGTGCAATTTATAAAAAAAACTTGTGAAATAAGCTATCAGTAAAATATATTGTTTATTAAATAAAATTGTTTGTGAATTAATCATCTGTAAAATAAACATTGTTAGTGAATTAATTTTGATAAACTAAGTTAGTAAAATAATATGGACTCATTATCTTTAGATAAGCAGATTATTTGATCTGAACAATATATAACAGTAATATAGTTTTTTTTAATAGAATATATTTATCAAAAAAATTCTTAGATAATATGTAATATATAAGAAGTAATAAATAAATTAGAAAAATCAAGGCACAACTTGTATTTAAATTATTAGTAACTTAACTGGCAATAATAGTTTGGGTTTGATTATATGAAAAGTATTACACACACAATATATTTATCATTTGAAAGCAAGCATCTGGTTAATAGTGCTACATGTAAATTTTATTAAGTGATTATGCAGCATATATCAGAGTGATTAATGTATAAACTAAGATAAGATATACACCTGAAAATAGCAACTATAATTGTGCCAGGTATCATTATCATTAGCTAAATTTATAATGCATAGCATCAGTTGGTGGTTTCCCACATTGCATAAAGCAGGCTAACTTGACATAAGGTTTAAAGTTATGACAAAATAGCAGGATTCTGCCTGGATTCCAGCTAATAGTGCCAGATGTTAAATTAGCAGTAATTATTTTTGATAGTATGCAGTATACATCAATACAATTAATATGCTAAGAGTGTGCAACATACATTTGTGCGATTAATGTACTGAAAATATGAAGTGTATATCAATAATTGATGTATTGAGTATGTGTAGTGATTGATGTACTAAGAATATGAAGCATATATTAATATAATTGATATATAAACTGAGACAAAAGATACTTCTAGAAAATAGCAACTGAAGTTGCACTAGCTATTACTGTTATTAGCTGAGCTCATAATATGGCACATCAGTTAGTGGTTTTCTGTTTGCATGAAGCAAGCCAACTGGCATAAGGTTTGAAGATACTATAAAAGATAAACTTCTGTCTGGTATAGGAGGAATGCCCTTAGAAATAGTAACCAAAGTTGCACTGGGTCTCTCTGTCATTAGCCAAGCTTGTGATATGTAGTATCAGTTAGTAGTTTCCTGTCTGCATAAAGCAAGCTGACTAATATAAGGTTAGAAGATACCACAAAAGGTAAACTCCTTTCTAGGAATGAAAGGGATTAGGTGTAAATTTCATTTATTAACTTTGGTAAAATGCTTGTATGACTAATCACTCTATTTATTTTAGCAATAAAATTATTATTAGTAATTATCTAATAATTCTGAATTGAGCAGCTGATTGAATTATACTTATCTGATGCATATGCTTTTCTATATGCTACTAGCTTATCTGGTCTGCATGACCTAGCAGAGTTGGTTCTAACATATTCTTGCTTAGTAAACTTTTTAATCTGTTAACTTTCCATTAACTTAAAAGAAAGTGTAATCAGATGATTTTGTGCTATATAGTTCGTAACTTATGGAAATAGAGTTTATTGTAGCTTTTGTGTAATCTTATATTGATATTAAAGTGTGTACCACCAATTTGTAGTTTAATAAAGCCAATTATGTATAAATAAAGTAGAGGGATTAGTAAATCTAATGTATATTTTCTTTTATAAATTGTACAAACTGAAATAAAGATAACACAAATCTGGTTATTAAGTCTAGATGGCAGTTGAACTAAAGGCAAATAAATTTCTTAATTAATGCTATAAGAACATGGTTGGAACTTGAAAGTAACTTGAATTAAACTGAATCTATATGATATTGATTAAAGTTTTAATTTTATTAAGAATAGTACAGAAATTATTGAGTACAATTTTTTTTTATTAGTAATTCATGAGTGACTAAATTAAAAAAATTTATATAATTATCTATAAATTATAAATTTTTATGTATTATGATAGCAAGTATTTTACACAGACAGGTCAAAAATTTCATACAAAATAATATATGAAAGATCAAATATATATTTTGTTCAATGTTCAAAAAATAATTCAATTAGATAGAATGCTATGTATATTTATTATGTAGTTAAAATACTATATAACTAATTGTACTTTTATTAATATAAAATATATTTATAAATCAGAAATGAATGAAGGAGCCAGAATATTTTCTTTAAACAATGTTTGTAGTTTCCACTTTGCATCCTTATTAATAGCAGAATGAACTATCTGATTAATATTATCTGTACTAATATTAATTTTATCCAACTGTATATTTTTTATTGGTTTGGTCTTCTTCAGATATCATATTTATCCATCAGTGCATTACTTTATTTCAGTTATCTACATTAATTATAGGTTCACATTCATCTGTTTCTTCTACTTTATCTGTTTTATTTACTTTATCTGTTTTATCTACTTCATCATCAGAACTATTACTAGAATTTTTATTAAGTATTAATAAAGATGCAGTATTATTTTGTTTATACTTTTCTATTAACATTTTAATTTTTTTTAATCAGTAATGATAATTTATAGTAGCATGAAGCTGGCTCATCTGAAGTACTCTAAGGCTAATTTTTCAAAAAAATTAATAAGTTTTAAGAAAATTTCTCAGTTTAGTTTACATATAATATATGTACATGGGTATTAATTAATGAATTGTACTTTGTATAGCATAGCTTTATTAAATTTTATAGTAAGATTAATTTTAAAGCCTAGATAAAAGCTAGGGCTCTGCAAGTACTGTCACATATTATTAAAAATAGTGCCTGTGTCTGTGCCTGGCACTATGTTTTAATAGTGCCTGTGTCTGGCATTTGCAAAGCCCTAATAAAAGCATATCTTATTTTAAAATTTTGCAAGAAATTTTTGGTAAAAAACAAAAATAATTTTACCAAAAAAATTTTAAGAAATACTCATGTACATTTATGTAATGTATAAATAGAAATTTTTAAGTTTAAAATATAAAAATATTAAAAATTAATTTAACAAACCTTTAAACGAGATTATGTTTTGCTATGTAACCAACTCATATAAGAAAAAAACCTCCCAACAGAGGCAGAATTAATACAAATTCCAAAAATATGATATGCAATTTTATCTAATTCTTTTGCTAAAGTGTTACAATATTCTCAATATTCTATAATATTAGCAAACTAATTTGCAACACATACTGTAAATGGCTTTTTTTTTTTTAATATTTCTTAAGCTCTGATAAAAGAGTAAGCAGTTCATTACCAAACTAGTTATAAAAATAATATATAAGCCAATCGCCAAGCTGAAAATAAAGTTGCTTATTTGTTGAACTAAACATTGGCATTCTATATTCAGGATGAAAAAGAAATAAATGAAGTAATAAAGGCTGTTCTTACAAATCTCATTAGTGCTCCAATCAACTAATTATATGATTAGCTAATTCTTTATCTGGATAATTTTTATATAAATTTAATAAATAGGATATACAATGAAGAACCTTATGTAAACATGCTTTGTCTTGTTGTAACTTATTAAGACATGCATACTAAGAAAGAAGAAGTTGAAAAGGCTCTTGTAGTTGTGACCACCAGCTTTTATTATTAATAATTCTATATATATTTTTAGGTAAATAAAGTGTACTAGATTCAATATTTGTAAAAAACTCAAATTTAGCAACTAAGGTCTATATTAGTAAATATAAAATATGATTAAAGTAATTATTATATTAAATATATATTTTTTTTTTGAACTTTGGTGACAATGCCAGTTGATTTATTAGCTTTAATTTGATATAATACAAATTTAACAGTTATATTTTTAGAATCAATTATTACTAGTACTATATACTATCTAATTTTATACCACTGACTTTACCTAGTTACCCATATAGCATCTAAGTGCATGTCTGTCACATGGCTGCATGCAGTTATCTTAACAACTACTTGTGGTCAAAGCATATTATTAAACTGCTATACAGACAAGGATACTTACTGAACTTAATACAGTATCTCAAATGCCAGAGGTACTATTTTCTGTAAATTATATTTATATGTCCCACTCACATGTTTTACCTAGTCTTGTTTTTTCTGCCTCTTAATCTAACTATATCTAGTATTATCTTGTTTCTTACATTTCTTACTTTTTTGTTACTATACTACTTTCAAATTGGTTCTACTTGGGTATGTTTAATTCTTATAATTTTCCTATCTTTGGTATGCCTGTTATTGATTCTCTTAAAATGTTCTGACAATAGTTTAGGATCTGCAAAGAACCTGTATCTCAAGCCAGATCTGCTGCCACCATTGGTCTTTTTGACTAATTCATATCTCAAGCCAGGTCTGCTACTACCATTCCTGCAGATGCCTCAGGTCTTAATATTATATAGTAACTCAATGCTGCATTTAACCTCCAATGTGATGCTCCCTTTTATAGTAGGGACTGAGACTTGTTGTGCTTACAAACAGGACAATTCTAGTTATATCTAGAAAGTTTATTTGACCTTAATAATATTATTCTACTATATATTGCAAGCTTTCAACTTATTCGATAGTACTTGCAAGACAATTCTGATTATACCCCAGAGAGTTACACCAACTCCAGTAATGCTATACTACTTGCAAACCTTATCTCACATTGGTTGGTTAATTCCAGTTTTGTTTATTATAGACTTCCATATAGATATAACCAGAAACCCGATTTGGTACTTTTGCATTGCACAAAGAAGTTATACATCAACCTCTAAGATTTTTCCCTTCTATAATTAGATTATTCAGCTGTGCCAGTAGTGCTTTCAATTTTTGGTTAAACCAATCCTTTATCACAGTCTATTCTTATATTCACCACTTCTCTTACTATTTCAGTCTTGGTTACTTTCAGAATACTCTCTCAATCAAATTCTCTTCTTGAATTTTAATTAAGACTTATTTGCACAATCTATTGATTATCCTTCCAAGCAAATACCTCACAAGTTGGGTGCAGGAATGTTGGTACTGCCTATATTAGGAGGTATAAAGATGTTGGTGCTGTTTTAGCCTAAAGAACTTATATGTGCAATCTTTTTATAACTGTAACCTTCTGTAACAACCACTTGTTACGCATAGTGCCTACACTCCATGATTGGATCTCCTTTCAGGAATTTCTATTTCCATCATTGTACTGCATTTGAACTTACCTACGGGCTTTGCATTCAATTACAGGCTCCTTATTAGGTTACAAAAGCTAAATTTTTTCAATTTTGCCTCCAGCCAGACTTGAACTATTAACCTTAACTGTAGAGGGTATAAGAGCTTAACTGCTAAGCTATGGGACCTACATCAATAGTTTACTGATATTCTATAATAAAGATAAATATAATTATATTATCTTAATTATCTATAAATGATATTTTAGTCAATTAAATATATTTAATGCAATATTTTTTTATTAATAATTGAATATTGACTTATTTGTAAAATATTAGTTCAGGAGGAATAGCAACCTAGTGAAGTTGTCAGGTTGTCAATTCTTCAAATAGTAGGTTGGATGTTAAAATCCTATTAATAGTAAAAATTTGAATAATCACCTATATATTATTTGTATTATGGCAACTGTTATTAATGATTAAGTTAGGATATTTGTAATAACAGTTACACCAGCATGCCTGGCAGGTCATGAAGTATTTGTGTAAGTATGGCATTATACAGAGGAATGCAAACTGATAAATCAGATGGTGCAAATACTAGATAAGTCCTTGTGGTCATGTAAATCTGTTGAAATTAGATAACAAGAAGACTATTTGGAAAGATCCGAGTAAAGAGATAGTTGGATTTTTGATAGCCCTACTATAAAGGCTAGCTCAGAAAAACAGATACCAAGATTATAGTACCTGGTCATAGTAGCCAGATGGGCAAGAACTTTTAAGTTGGGAGTTTTGAAGATATTACCAACCAGGCTATTAAAACGAACTGAAGAAAAAGAATATCAGGCCAACCTAATATACTAATAAACTGGTTATAGTTCTATATAGACTATCTGAATTGAGAGTTTGGTAAAAAGGCAGATAAAAAGGCAAAAATATACTAAAGTATTGAGATTATGCTATAAAGTAGATGCTGGAATCTAAGTAAACTCTATAAGGCATAGCAGTTTAATGGTTAAGCCCTAACCTCAAGTGTTGGTTCTGCTATAGTGATACCTAGGTCAGTTTTAAAAATGCATACAGAAGGCTCTGAGAGATTTATTTCAAGAATAAATTAGTCCTAAGATTGAAATGATGATCTGGGCATCTGGGTATGACCTAGTAAGTTAACACAGATTATAGATTTAGAGTTTTAAGTAGAACACCCAAACAGAGATATTAGTTATAGCAATTGGTAGGAAGCCTTCAGGTGAATTTTATAAATAGGTAATATGAAAAGTTACACATATAGCCAATTGTACACTCTTCTGTAGTGGTTCATTGAATCACAATATCAATAAGTGATTAATAAAAGTTAAAAGACCAAAGAGTTCATCTTAATACCAAAAAAAAATTAAAAAATATTAGTTCATAATATTTTGTAAATTTAAAAACAATATAATAAATATTTTATATATAAAAATATTATTTTATTATATAATATTTATTTATTAGATGTTTAAATTTACTTTAGCCAATATTTATTTGATATATACTAATTTATATTTTATTATTTAATATACTATAACATTATATAGAAATATATAATAAAAAATATATTATTTTTATTTATCATTTTTTTTTATTTATTATTTTTTTTTTTATCTTCATTTCTCCTTTTTTGTTTTTCTTTATCTTTTTTTTGCATCACACTTTCATCTTTACTTTTACTTTTACTTTTATTTTCATCTTCACCTTCATCTTCATTCTTATCTTTACTTTTATCTTCATCTTTATCTTCACCTTCATCTTTTCATTATTTTTACTTTTATTATTATCTACCTAATATATTTGCAAATTTTCTTCTTTTTCTACTTGTATTAATTTACTAGTCTTTATTGTAAATTTTTTTGGTCTTATTGTTAATGGGCTTGCAGTTGCTTCAGCTAATATATTTGCTATTGTTGTTGCTAGTATTTTTGCTATTATTGCTACTAGTATTCTTGTATTGTTGCTACTAGTATGCTTGCTGTTGTTGCCACTAGTATGCTTGCTGTTGTTGCTGCTAGTATACTTGCTATTGTTGCTACTAGTATGCTTATAATTGTTGCTGTTATAGTTCTTGAAAACTTGATAGAAAAGAACTTCTTTCTCTTCTTTCTGTTTTAGTTTGTTTATTTTTTTTATATAATACAACTTTATTATCATCATTATAATTATCTCTTTTTCTTTTACTAGTTTTTTTTATACCAATTTCTTCTTTACTTTGCTTATGCTTGACTTTTTTTTTTTCTTTTTTTCTCTTAGAACTTCATCTCTAGTAGAATAATTTGCATCAAATTCTGGTTCTAAAATATTATAATGGCTTAGTGCATTAGCTAATAGTGTCTAGTTAAAACAATTCTGTGATAGAGTCTCTTCTCTATTTACATAACCTTCATAGTGCTGTTTGTATATTCTATTATTTTTTGATTTAAGAGACTTTACAAATAGATTAATATATTTGTAAAACAATTTTTTTAATTAAATATAATATTAGTATTAAAAAAATAGTTTATTATTTAATATAACTATAAAGAACATACATTATTAAATTAGCCAATATTATACAAAACATAATTCTAACTAATTTAATAGAATATAATATACTAACATGCTTTTCAAGCTATCACTTGTCTAAATATACTAATATTTTTACTTTTTCTCTATCTTTCTTTGTTGTCTCATTATTAGTTACCTATACTTCATCAGAATAATAAGCATTATCACCTTTACTTCTTGTTAACAATTCCAAATCATCACATAAATATCATGCAATTTTTTTATTGTTTAATTTAATTAAATATATTAATGCTTTATGCTTTCTTTTTCTCTTATAAATAATAATAATAATAATAATAATAATAATAATAATAGTAATAATAATAATAATTTATATAATGTCTAATTTTATATTATGCTTACCTCATTTACTTTTATATTTTTATTTATTCTAGACCAATTGTAAGCCTTTAATATTGGACTGACATTTATTATTATTGTCTGTTTTTGCATCTTATAGTATTGTTGTAATATTTTCTTAATTATATTAGAATATTTTTTATAACCAGGCAATTTTTTTATTATTGCTAAAATTAACTTCTGCCTTATAGTCTTTATTTGTAAAGACCAGGTTTTATTCATTTGTGATTTAAGAGCAAATAACTCACCTTCTTCTGTCAATATTTTAATTTCATCCTAAAAATAAAAAAATATTCAAAAAGATGTAATCCAAATAATAATAATAATAAGAGCTTGGATCTGATATCCATTTCATATTTGAAATTAACCAATATCTTACTAATATCTCTATCATCTAAAAATTTATTATAATAATAAATCCAAACCAATTAATAATAAAATAAATTACATGTAGATAAGCTGTTTGTTTCTTTGTTAGTTGTTTTGAAGACCAACTATTTTCAAAACTACTGCTAAAGCATAAACTTCTACTACTTCTTCTTAAACCTTTGTTAGCTATACTGCTAGCTTGTCCACTTTTGCTATTATTATTAATAGTGCTTGCACTACTGGAGCCTAAGAAAAAAAAACTTCTTTTCTTACTTTTCTCTTTACTTTTGAGAACATTAAGCACTGTTGAACTGCTTTTATGATATATTCTACTATTATTAAAATAAGTTAATAATTTATTACTACTACACCCCAACTAACAATATAATTAACTATCAAATTAGCAATACTTTAACTAACAAAACCTAGGTGAGATTTAACCATTCTAGTAGGTTTAGGTTGCAGATAAATTAGATGAAACTAGGTAGTCTTAGTACATCTATAGTCTGAGTCTCATTCTTGTAAACAATTTGTAAACTTGACCTATGGTCAAAGATTCTCCTTGTGGATTCTTAATACAAATTATAATAAAGATAAAGGCAAAACCTCACCTTAAAAAAAAAAAAAAAAAAAAAAAAAATTATTACTACTATATTGGCTTATTATTAGCATATAATAATTCTTATATTTCTTTTTTTTTTTATGCTTCCTCTTCATAGTTATCTTGTTATCTTCAGCTTTGGTAAACACTTTCTTTTCTCATTTTGATTTTTGAAAAATTTAAAAATTAATAAAGATATTTTTATAATTAATTCAACTTAACAAGTATCAAATATCTTTTTTTTTTTTAAATATTAAGGTGAGTACTTGTGACCCAGGATTTTATTGATAGTATATTTGGCTAATGATTGTATTACAACCACAGGGAGCAACTATGGAAAGAGTATACAACTAGCCACTCGTACAACTTTAGTTATTGTCTAATTTAAGTAGTCCGCCTGAAGGTTCTACATTAGCTGCCATACCTGGAACCCACTTGTAGGTTCCCTATTTAACTACTCTGTTTCCGTATCTATCCACCTACCTCTGCCTACCAATGACCCCGGCCGATGCTGGTGAAAATATGCCATGGCTACTAAGTCTTTAAAGCAGTTTCTTTGAACCTTTAACCTTGTACTAAACCTTCCAGAATCTTCTGTA
>CAJVQA010000907.1:0-29054 GCA_910591915.1 Cetraspora pellucida | reverse complement strand
ATTATCAAATTTAATAAAATAGTTGTTGAGATATTTAAGCTTAAAGTCAAAAAAACTTTTATTTAGAAAAAATTTGTCTCTTTTCTATTAACTTTTCTCCATATTATAATTCAAATTTGTACATAGCCAAAAACAAAAAAAGTAAGTAATTGTTAATATACACTTATAAATTTTTATTCATATTGGTGTCTTTTACCTATATTAAGAATTAGATAAATAAATACTAATATAAAAAATATATTACTTAATTGTGATTTCAAGAATAATATTAGAAAAATAGTGAAGCTATTATTGAAATTATAAATTAGCTGAAATATTTTTTTCTTTTGCTTTTGTCTCATCTCTATTTTCTTTTGCAAGTTCAATGAAGTATCAAATCTTAGCTAAATTGCTAATAGATCATCTTCAGGTTTATTTAAATCAAATACAATAAATTTTTTCTTATATAAATAATTATTAATAACCATTAATGCATTTTTAATATCATTTGTATATTATCTAACAATTTTTGCAACATCTTAATAACTACTGCTCCTACTAAATAATACTAAGTAAGTAAGATTTTTATAAATAAATATAGGAATTTTGTGATATTTCTATGTTATATATATATATAAAATATTTTGATAATATTTATTTTCAAAAAATTAGCAATTTTATTTTGTATATTTTCAGAAGCTAAACATAAATTCTCAAAAATAATTAGTGTACTTCTTTCTGATAAGAATGATTCTACTTTAGGTAATTTTTAGAAGAAATATATTTAAACTATATATTTTCATAAAAAGACTCTTAAGAGTTTTTTAAAATTATTCTATACAAATATCTAATATATGTTTACTTTGGCTCATTAGGATGTTAACTACAAACTATCAAATTATTATATTATATATATCTGAATCTTTTTTTATATTTTTATATATATGTTCATTTTTATCTGCAGAAACAAGTTTTATAGCTAAGTTTGACTTATCTGTACTATTATTTTCTGTTATTAACATTCTGAATGCTCATTTTAGTAAATATTTATGACTTTTACAATATGATGATGCTTGCTTCATAACCTCATCCATATCTATAAAATAAAGTTTTATAAGAGGTAGTTCTGCCTTTTGATTCTTCTGCATAACAGATTAAGAATCTATAACTTTGATTTTTATAAACTGGATAAAAAATTTTTTCCTTTTTAATTGAATAAAAAATTCATCTATATATATACCATATAATTAATATTACTACTAAGAGTGTGGTAACTTAGTGAAGTGGATAAGTTGTTATACTCCAAAGTAGTAGATTGTAAGTTCAAAATCTATTGACAATAAAATTTAGATAATCACCTATGTAATATATAGACAGTATTACAGTAATAGCATTCTGTTAATCAGTTAGAATAGGATATCTGTAACTATAGTTGCATTAGCATGACTGGCAAGTTGGAGCATTTGTATAATCTTGGTTATATAGAGGAATGCAAACTGATACTAGATAATGCAAACCTAAAATAAGTTCTTGAGTCATGTAAATCTGTAGAACTAAGAAACTGAAGCTTATTTGGAAATTCCAAACAAAGAGGTAATACAGATTTTTAATAGTACTACTATAAAGACTAGATCTAGGAAATAGATACCAATGTAGAGGAATTGTGTGAACAAGAACCTCAGATAAGGGTATCATCAACCAGACCACCAAATTTTTGACCAAAGAAAAAGGATATTAAGCTAGCCTTAATATACTAAAGGCAGGTCACACAGTCCTTCTGGGCTATCTGAATTAGAAGTCTAAGATCAAAGCAGGAATATACTAAAAGTACTAGGGATATGCTATGAAGTTAGTGCCAAGATCTAGATAAACTTTATAAGGATAGCTTTTGTTAGTATTATAAAAGTAAGTAGATAGTTAACATCAGAAGGCCCTTTGTGTCTTACTGATAGGTGACATATTCTGAAATATGTAATAGTCTAAAACCAGTACAAAAAGATTAGATACCATACTGCTTAAATGATATACTGATAAAATATATATAGGAAGTAAGTTGAGGTTATATCATAACAAAGCAGATAATTAGAAGGTTTAAATAGATAATCTTCTAGTAGGTTATAGGTACAACATCTAATGTAAAATCCTAAGATAGACTACTTAAATAGCAACCAAAAGTTGCATATATGACTAGTTGTACTCTTATTTCTGTAAAAATAGTTATAATAGCTAACCCAATAAAAATCAATAAAGTAACATTACAAGTATAGCCTTTAATAATAAAAAAAAAAAAAACATATTATTACTAAGGCTAAAATAATAAGCTTGAATATAGACAAATTTTTATACTGATTATTAAGTAAAGCATTGGCAACTTCTAATATAGCAATAGATAAGACTGAAATACTATCAAGTTTTTTTTTCTGCTTATTGCATGCATGGTCTATTAGGAGCTTTATTACATTTTTTACTTTGCTTTCATCAGGTTTAAGCTTTGAGTAATGTGAAGAAAAAAAGGAGATGCCTTCAATTACTTTATTAGTTTTACTAGATGCTTTTAAAACCTGCTTTGCTAAATAAGTATTAGTCTCTTGAAGGAAAGACTCAGCTAAGTTTGGATTCTTTTTAGCTCTATTTATTATATTTAATTTATAAGATAACTAGTATATTTGTTGTTCTAACTGATTTTCCAATTCCTTCATCCTAGATTTGAGACAGCTAATTAACCTATAACTATATAATACTTTTCCTGCTACTTTCTCTAGTTTATTACTTTAATTCCAAGAAAGGTAATTTCAGAATCCTTACACTCCACTTTGGCTTTCAATTCATGTTTCTTTGAATTTAAATCATTTCATTTTTACTTTAATGTATGATTAAAGAAATTTAATTTACTTATTTTATTTCTAAAAGAAGTAGTATCTGAATTATAAAATGTGCATTTTAGTTTCATCTTGGATTTTAATTTATTTACTTCAGCTTTCAGTTTATCTATTTCATTTTTAAAATAAAGAATCTCATACTTGTCAAGAGATGAAGCTTTTTGGTAAGAGTTGCTTTTTTTTTTAATGTTTTAATCTCAGATTTGAGCAATTGGATTTTAGCAGAATAATTGGCTTACTCTGCTTCATGCTCAGTATAGAATGACCATTTAGAAGATTTAAGTCTAGTATTAGATACATTTAGCTAACTAATCCTTTTTTTAGTATTAGCTTGAACTAGTTTAAAATTTTTTTTTTGCTTTAAATATACATCCTATAGGTCTTTATATTTATTAGCAATATTAGAAGCAGTTTTGATACTACTGTGCAATGCTTTTTCAAGCTCTGATTCATGGATGCTATCAAGCCAATAACCTAACCCTTTTAGGACTCTTTTATTCTTAATATTTTTTAAGATATACATATTGGATATAGTTTTTTTCCAGCTTAGTTATTAGTATATAAAAAAAATTATGAGTGAAATTTTTTATTAAAATAGCTAAAAATAAATTAAATAGCAGATAACTAATATTAATAATACTTATAAATTACAAACTACCAATTATTACATATATAGTAGAACTATGACTAAATATTTAAAATCTAATACACCTCTGTTTTTTTCTAAGAATTATTCTTATATTATGCAGTGTTATAATATAAAACTAAGATATAAAATTTTAAATAAGTTAATGAGTAAATATAAAATATTATTAAAGCATATTTATCAAATATGAAGAGGACAGAAACATTTTATTGATCTTATACAAAATACATTTTCTTCAAATCAAACATAAATAACTGAAAATTTAATAGTAAGAAAAAAAAATCTTATAACTGAAACCCTTATTGATTTAAATACTGATTTGCTAATAAATAACACAGTGCTCAATAAAAATAAGAAATTATTTAATACAATACCTTTATATTTTCAGATTAAATCTTACAATATTCAGCTTTTTATTGAATTATAAGATATTATAAGTTTTATTGCATTGCTTATAATTATACTTATCAAATTTTAACTGAAGATATTAATCAAATACTAATTAAAAAAAATAGTGAAATAAATAAGAATTAGATATTAACCAATATATCTAAATTAAATTTTTATCAAATAGTTCAGAATTACTAAAATAAAATTAGATATTAACTGAATAGTTCAAAAACACTGAACAAGAATCAAATATATATCAAAACAGTATTGATTTTTTTTTGAATTATTTTTTTACAAGCTCAAAAAAAATATATATAATAACCAATATTTTTAAGAATTTATTAACTATGAGTAGCTTTGAGCAAGTATTGCAAGAAAGCAGAAATTCGGAAAAAAAGTTTAATATCTGCAATTTAATGCAATTTCTTTATCTAATAATAATATACAAGATATTATTAATGCTAGAAATTTGATAAAATGTGCATTAAAAGCTATAACAAGCAAATACAAAATATTAACAAGACATGTATATTAAATATGAAAAGAAAATCATCTACTAATAGATTTTAGAAAAGAGACATTATGATCAGCTACTACTGTAACTAGCTTAAGTAAAGATTCTAATCATAATGCTAATAAATTTGATTCTGCCTTTACAATACTGAAAAACAAAATACATAATACTAAAATTAGCAAATCTACTGATTTAGCTTTGAAAGAGAATATTGTTTTAGATAATAAGATAAAATGACTGAAGGAAAAAAATTAAAAACCAAAACTGTTTGTGTTTATAATTCTAATTTATTTACTGAATTTTCTAAAGATGTCTTAAATTTGTATAAGAGAACTAGTTCTGAAATAGAGAAAATTAGAGCATCTAATCATGCTTTTGTTTTTAAATAATTATTTAACTTTCCTTGTTCTAGAAAAATCTTTTTATATTAGTCAAGCAAAATATTATAGTATTCTATGATTTCCAAATTCAATTGAATGCTAGAAAAAATGCTTTTCAACTCTTTTATATGAATTGTCATATTTTTATAATCTATACAATTTATACACTTTTTTTAAAATTATTCTTATTAGTTAGACTAAAGAAATTGGTAGATACTTGGACAGAGAAGATTCCTGAAAGACTATCTTTAGCTTCTTTTTTGAGTCTTTTAGCTTCTGAGGCCTTGCTATATGTTGAAATAGTATAAGTCTTCTTATATAACTTTATTTAAAATTAATTTTTATTCAGATTAATAATATCTTAAACTTTTCAAATTTATGTTATACCCAGACATGCTTACTATTATTAATATATGCAAAATTCTCTAAAACTGTAACTGTTTTTTTGTCATATCTTTTATAGAAATTGGAACTTCTATAATCTATTCTAATAATTCAGTAATATGTTTTGAATTGTTACTCTTTATAACAAAATCAGATTGTTTATTATTTTCTTACTCAAATGCTTCAATAGTTGTATTATTAATAGTATTGAATTTATTAGCCAGATCTAAAAAACTATTAGAGATCATTAAATCATATATATTGCTATGCAAATACTGTATTGATGAAAACCACTCATTGGTTTCTTTCTGAACTTTATGAGACTGGTTAGATTTATATATTCTTTACATTGTTGATGATAATGAATTCATTAGTTAATTATAAGTTTTTGGTATTATATCTTTTGTAGTAAATGCACTTTGTGTATTAATATATGACTTATTATCTACTGATAATACCTGTTTTTTTTTTAACTAAGATAAAGCATGCCATTTATTATCTTTCTTGTTATATTTACCTTCACCATCTTCAATATCATTTGAATTAAGAGATGCATATTGGGATTGAAAAGATATTAGAAAAGAAAGTATTAATGTGTTAAATTTAATTTAGCTACAGATTTTTTAAATTGATTATCAAGCATCATCCTTCTGAATTAAAATGTTATTTGACCAATTTTATCTATTTTCAATTCTATTCTGTCTATTCTCTCAAATTGCTTTTATTGCTAACTTTGTTGTAAGCAAGGTCTTTAAAAAAACTTTACAGAATAATCTGAATCTAATTTATTCTTACTATATAAACTTATTTCTTTTAAAAATTTAGATATATAATAATTCTGAAGATTTTTTTCTAATTGTAATGATAATAAAGAACCTCTTAGCTATCTAATCAGTTTAACAGTTTGTAAAGCTATTGTCTGCATTTTCTGTATGTTTTGGAGTTAAAAGTCCTTTTTTAATTTTTTTATCTTAATATGATAATTGGCTTTCTGTTTTGCTAATACTTCATCATAATTGGCTTTCTGTTTTGCTAATATTTCATCAATTATTTTTTATATATCAGATGTAAGAAATACCAATTGTAGAATTACAGAAGCTTTTATTGTTTTAGAGTTATAGGAAGATTGTTGAAAAACTTGGCCTTTATTCAAAATTAATGTGCACTCTAGCTACATATTTTTTAGCTTGGTAAAAAATGTATTAATATCTACTAGATTGGCTATTCTTATCCAAGTGTAAAAATTATCTGTTAAGTAACTTTTAAAAAATCCTATAATTTGCATATTATTGTTAGCTACTTTTAATAATAGTGGTTGAATTCTAGCTTTATAGGTATCATAAGGCTAATATTTTCTTTAAGTTAATTTTTGAATAGCTGATTGCTGATTTCCAACTGTTTTCTGTTAGTATTTTGTTCTTAACCAAGCTCATAATATATCTGGAGTATTTATAGCTGGATTTTCTGCTACAAGATTATTATTTGCTAGTACTGGAGCATATTTTCTGTTTATTATAAATTTTAAAATATTACATTTGACTGCATTGTTAAAATTCCTTATATTTGCATTTTCAAGAACTATCATATGCCCTTTAAGATATGTCTATAACTGAATAATCTTATCTAAGTATTTATCAGATAGTTCTTGCCCTATATAGAATTAAAGTTTGCAAGAGCAGAAGCCATTAATTTTAATATTGATAAATGTCTAGCATCAGTCATGTTTATTTAATTTGGTAGATTATTATATAGTGCTAAAATTTGTGCTTGCAAATTTAAATTATTTTGATACTCTGTTTGGGTTTTATTTTGTTATTTTTTATATCATTTATAGAGCTTGTCTCGATTATATTCCAATAGCTTTATATCTGCTTTATATTGCTATAGGTAGTAGATATTTTGTTGATATAAGATTTGTAAGCCAAATTTTTCTTATAATAATTTACAAATATAATTTTGTTTTTTTGCTATATTATCTAACATTCAGTTTACTTAATTCTAAGCATTAGTTTGTAACTAATCTCACTTTTGCAATATCTAATCTTACTACTACCTGTATATATCATAATTTCATCATTTATTTATTAGATCTTGTTGCAAGTTAGCATATTTATATTAGATTAACCTTGTTGCTTTTTTAATTTAAATTTTTATAATAGTTCTATATGTTGTATCATCTAAAATCAGTCTATTGCATTGGCCAATTTAGCTATAGTACTCATATCTAAATTTTGATCAAAATTATAAATATCTAAAGAATTTTTATCAGAATCAGATTTATTTTTATTAGAATTCTAAGTTTGTGCATTTTGCAAAGCCTTTATGTTATTTATAAGCTCTAATTTATCTTGATATCTTAATAATAATAATGCAAAATTTTGTCAAAACAGGTCTGTAATATGATTTTTTTGCTAAGTTATTTTTTAATTCTATTTATTTAATTAGTTTTTACTGTATTTATTTCCTATTTAAAATGCTTATTTTTATCTACTAATCTCATTGTATAATCTTATACTTTAGGTGTATTTTCAGTTAATTTAGATATTTCTCATATTCTGTTTTTATTTTTGTCTTTCTTTCATTAAATTCTGTTATTAATTCATTCTTATTTGAAATTTCTTTATCTTTCTTTTTATTTTCTTCTTTAAGTTTATAAACAATTCTTTTTAGTTTTAAGATTTTTTTTTGTAAAAACTTTAATCATATTATTTAACTCTTCTTTAAAAAATCTTATTTTTTCTTTTTGTATACCAATAATTTATTCTAAAATATAAACTCTCTCTGCAGATTCTCACAACCAAAATTAGAATAGAAAAAAAATCATAGAAATCACAAAAGCCAGCAAATAAATGTATAGTTGTCAACTAAGTAAAGTTAAAGCTTGTAAGAAATTAAATATAGTTTGTTAAAATAGTAGACCAAGTTGATAGCAATATAGTAGGCACTTTTGATATTTAAAGGAAATTTTGCTCTTTTTCAAAAATTTTTGTTAAAAAAAAAAAAAAAACACAGAAACTCTATATTGCAGATCATACACATGATGCATAATACAAGTTAGAGTAAATAGTAAACACAACAAAACAAATAAACAAATATGCAATCTTGCAGAAAAACAAATAAACATAGATATAAATAGTAAAACATGTATTGAGTATATACAGTAAAGAGATAGAAATTATGCAAAAAAGTATAATACAAAAAGTTCAATCAGTATTTACAGAAATCGACTAGTGTAAAAAATTAGAAAAGTATCATAATATGTTTAATAAATCTGATAAAGTACAAAGAGAATTATTAGACAATCATAAATTAAGAGTTTTAAGAAAAGATGAAAAATTAGCAAGACTAGTTGACACTAAAGCAGTATTAGTTAGTATGTTTAGAAACTTAATTGAAGTATATAATTACTATAAGTATGTACAAGTAAGAAACAGTGAGAAACCAAAGAAGAATAATGTAGAGCAATTAAATAAAGACAAAATAAATAAAAAGATTTTGCTAGAGCAAGAGTATAAGTGCATGGATTACAGTATATTAGAAAAGCAAACAAAGAAAAGTTCAATAAAGAAAAATAAAGAAGAGAAAGAAAGTAAGATAGAAGAAAATAATTAGCAAAAGAATACAGCTAGTGATATAAAGATAAATGAGAAGTATATGACAGACAAAGAAGAAGTTGATCATAAAAAAGAAAGAAAACCTAAAGTAACTATAAACAGTGAACAAATGCAGAAAGAACAAACAAAAGAATGAAGTAATTTGAATAAGATAATGAAAATTTATGAAGATAGCAGGTTAGAAGATAATGTCTATATAATATAGAACATTCTAGTAGAAGTGAAACCAGCATGTATAAGAAAATGTCTTCAGTTTTATGATAGAATTAGGTTTATTCAGTAGAAAAGTTGTAGTAATAGTAAAGCAGCAACATTTGCTATTGAGTTTAAAAATAAGAACAAAAAAGTGATACTTGATCAGACATGATCAGTGCATTTTGAAGAAGGCAAAATGTGCAGAGTCATTTCAGGTACTTTTGCAAGAGAGATTTTAGAAAGTAAAGCATCACATAAGGCAATAATTAAAAATATTTCAACAACAGCAATAGAGGTACTGTTATTAAAACAACTAAAAGCAGTAAAGGTGAAATCAGTCTATATTTCAGTAAACAGAAATAAAAATTAATGAAAAACTAACAACTACTTGCTATATTAACTTTTTCTCGAAAATCTCAAAATTATAAGCAAAAATAAAAAAACAACAAAAGTTCGAATAAATAACATAATTATATATAGACAAAGGTAACTACAATACATTACAGAGCATAGTACAGTTTAATATAAATTAAAATAAAGCACAAAAGAGAAGTGACATCAATAACAAACAAAACACCAAAGCAACAGGTGGCCTTTGGGCCAACCTTTAAATTTATATTCGAGACAGAACAAAAGCTCAAGATAGAAGGCTACAATATCAGAAGCAAAACTAACAACAATAGCAACAATATAAATAAAAGAAAGAACAAAATAAATACAGTACATTTTAGTACAAAGGCAAAAAAACCTCATTCTGATATAGCTTTACTTTACAAAAGAGCAAAAATTGGTGAAACCAGCATACCTCTGGCAAAAACAAAGATAACATCACTCCAAAACAACAACAACAAAACAAAATCAGTTCAAACCAGTTTTGATAACATCATGACAGAAATGGAAAATGATAACAACAATCAACATACTACAAATAACAACAATAGTAATAGCACAATTATGTTAGCAAATATGGATATGCCAACAATCCAAAACAACACAATAAATCAAAGTGCAAATATAAATGAGTGTAACAACCAAGCAAAAACTACTGGAAATTAAAACATGGAAATAGTAGATAGTGACCAAATAGAAATAGAAGATAACAGACAGCAATAAGACAGTAGTACAACAGCAAGATAAGCATCATTATGAGCAACATACAGCCAAATAGTACAAAAAAATATAGTACACAGAAGCAACACACAAAGCACAAAACAAAATGACTTTACAGAAGAATAGACACAAGAGATAAACAAAAAATTAGAAGAAGAGGTACATGAAGCATTTGACAAAATTATATGAAACTACGACAAAATAGTAGAAGCACTAAAAAGTAAAGAAGGAATTCAAGACTTTATCAAATACAAAATGCAAACTAAGCCAACAAACCAGGCACTACACCTAGCAATTGAAGCTAAGTTTAGACATAGAGACGCCACATTCTTTCTTATCTTTATTAGAATAAAAAAATCAATATCACAACACCAAGAAGCTTACAAAAACCTGTTCCAAGAAGTACTAAAGAAATATAAACTAACAAAATAACTATTACTGATAGGAAAACAAGAGATTTAATTCACCAAAAACTATAACAAAAAATAATGATCAACTACCTAACCAATACAAAGTTCTATAAGATGTTAACAAAACAAATATTCTATCTTATCAAATATTACAAAGGATTTACCAAAGATAGAACCATAGAAAACAACCCAGACCTATATGAAATTGTACAAAAAGCAACAACTGCCTATTTGCAGCAATTACTAACAGATCCTAATCAAATTTCAACAAATATCATTCAAATCCTCCTCTTTGACTTACCAATATGATATAGAGAATATACCAAAGCAGTTGTTACAGCTCTACACAGAATATACCACTTTGATAAACTACCAGATACCTACTTTACATTACTAGAACCACTGCCTAACTCAGTAAAGGAACTAAATTCTGAAATTAAACATCTCTTCCCAATTACAGAGAGAAGCCAATTAAGAGAACTTGCAAATATAACAAGGCAACTAAGAAATTACTACTCCTTTAATAGAATTCCAAGTCACTATTTTAACCTACCACCTCCAAAAAGATCATTATCAGCAGCTTATCAAGATTTAGAGCCTACGTACAGACTCTAATTTCCTATAGACCTATAAGACCCAGACACAAATATTAAAGAAACAATTTAATTATTACGAGAAGATTATTTCTTTGAAAGATTACCCAATGACTACTTTTTAGCAAAACCATAGTTGCCTAAAGAAACTAGTAAAATCAAAATAACTGATAATTTTATATATCCAATAACTAAAAAACTACAAGCAAAAAAGCTTATCCAACAAATTAGACTATGGTACAAGTTTTTACTTCCTCTACCACCACATATCATGACAGTAAACCCTATAGACAAACCTGACCTACCAGAAGACTCACAACAAATAACAAAATATAATCTAACCCTACCAATAACAACATCTAAAGCACTTGTGCAAACAGCAAGATTACTTAAAGAAACCTACTTTTTCTATAAGATTCCAACAACTTGAATTTAAATAGATCAACAAGCAAACCAATCACAATCTAATAAAACAACAGACAATAAACAAAACAAACTCAATATTTTCCAAACTCTAACAGAACTGCAGAAGGAATTAGAGAAAATTATAGACTCGATATATATTAACATACCTATAAATTAACAAGAAGATATTACAAACATCTTGATAACTCTATGCTAATACTTTAATATTAAAACAATACCCAACTATCTACTACAACTACCACCACTCCTAGAACCAAAATGGGACATCTTTACATAAATTAAATGTCAACTGATCTAAATATAAACAGTACAATAGAAAAACTCAAACAACTTTCAACAAATAACAACTTATTAGATAATATAAAGATTACAATACATAATATACAAGATGCAAATGACAAACTTAAGATGCAAATATGGCTAGAATACTGTTATAAAAATAATTACAACATAGTTAGCATAACTGAGACAAAGCTTGCTGAATCAACACACACTAGATTTAAATTACTAAACCCCTATTACAATATATATACATCAAACTGCACTAGCAAAATTGCAAAAAAGCAAGAATTAAGCATGAGCATGGCAATAGCAATATCCAAATTTTTGTAGTCATATATACACAACATTATAATACTAGAAGGCACAGCAATCACAATTGACTTCTTCTTCTCACAAAGCCAAAAAACAAGAATTATATCTGTTTACTTGCCATCTAATAACAAAGTGCTAAGCAATAACATACAAAAAAAAATTACTAAATGGGTTACATATAGCTACACATATAATTACAGCACTATAGTTCTTGGAGATTTTAATTTTGATAGACAAAAACAAAAGGCCCAATTTATATTGTAACTTTTTACAATGATGAAATCTCAAGGAATGAATAGCCTTCTAGATTACTTCAACATTAACTTATCTACCTAGACAAGAGAACTTCTACACAGCCAGATTGACGATATATGGATATCTAATACATTAACACCCAATATAGACTAACCCAAAATAATTAGTGCTGAACTGATAACAGATAATGATCATAATATAATTACAACAACATAGCAAACAAATATAAGCATCAAGAAATATAGACCCAAAACAAGACAAAGAACAATCTTTTTATACAACAAGATGACAGTAGATGACTGGACAGATTTTAAGAATAACATCAATAAGTACTTAAAAAAGAAAGAAAATAAACTCGATTAAGAGATTACTACAGAAGAGGAACTAAATAAAAGCTAAAATATTCTAAATCAAGCAATCAAACAGGCAGCTAATGACAACATATCTAAAACTAAAACAAGTCCCAAACTACATTATACATTCTTCAAAAAAGCTACAAAGCTTCATGCTGCTCTGCAAAAAATCAACCAAACAATAACATATTTAAAAAGAAACGATCAAAATACAGCTGCAATATCAATACAAGAAATTAATAATAATATTGGCAAGATTAATAACTATACAAGAATACAATTACCTAAGCTCAATCTTATACAAAATAATAATACACCACTAGAAGACACTATTAAACTACTAAGGTGTTAACAAAAAATAATATACCAAGCCCAAAAAATAGAAAACAATATAGCCTACAAGCAAAAAATCCAAAATAATATAATAAAGAGGCATAACAACTTCTTAACCAATACCACGAAGATGATTAATAGTATATTACAAAGACATACAGAGCCAGTTATACTTAACAACATTACACATGTAAACAAAATTATAACAGAACCACAAGCAATTAAAAAAAAATCAAAAAACACTTCAAAGAATGGACAAAAAGCAATCTGATAAACGATAGTTACTGGGCAGAATGGCAAGAACAATATCAGCTACATAGAAGCATAGACAAGTCCTGGTACAATATACTACTAAATCCTATAACAATACAAGAACTACAAACCAATCTACAGAAATCACCAAATGGCAAGGCAATAGGATCACAACAAATATCAAATAAAATGCTAAAATATATAAATACATACACCTGCAATTTTCTACTCAAAATCTTCAACACATGCCTTTCACTTAAAACAATTCCTAAAATGTAAAAGCAAAGCAATATATATTCAATATCAAAAAAGCAAAAATTTTCAGGAAAGCTTAATAAGACATGTCTAATTACTTTAATTGAATATACAAGAAAAATCTTCACAAAAATCATAACAAAATGACTAAACACAATATGTACCAAATATCCAATCCTACACCTAAGCAACCATGTTGCAATTCCTAATACCTCTATACAAACACTAATTGTAATAATTAGTCATATTTTAGAGGATGCTCAAATTCAAAATAAGGAACTATAGCTTTTAAGCCAAGATATGTCAAAAGCATACAACACAATCCATATCCACTTACTCAAAAAAGTATTGCAAAAAATATAGATACCAGAAGAAATAATAGAACTAATCACAAACATTTTCTCTAATCGATATAACTATATAATAACAAACTTTGGCCTCACAAAACCATATAAAGTAGGTAATGGCATAGATCAAAAAGAGACAATAGCATCTCTTCTGTAGCATATTTACTATGACCCACTTCTTACAACTATACACAACAATATAACAGACTATACACTAAGTACTACATATACAGAAAACAATAGAACAAGAAATATACAAACAAATTTACTAGTATTAGTATATATAGATGATACTATATGGATAGCTCAATCCTAACAGGAACTACAAGCAATTATAAAGATTGCAAGCTCATTTTTCTCTCTTACAAATATAAAAGTAAACTCTAACAAATCAATATTGGCAGTAACTAATTCGAAAAACATAAACAAAAACATAGTCTATAACAATACAATAATAGAAGCAATACAACCAAAGGAGGCCTTCAGATTCTTAGGATGCTGGTATATCACCTATAAAAACCACAAACCAATTCACAAAATTATAAAAGAAGAAGCTAAACAAGCTATAAAAAGAATTAAAAATGCAAATATTACAGAGAAGCAAGCCATATATATTATCAATGCAGTTATCTTAACAAGAATTGCATATAGGATCCAAAATACTTATCTGCCACTACACCTGTGTAAATCAATTACAAACAACTACACAACAGTAGTAAAACACAAGGCTGGTTTAGTATATACTATACCTAATTCAACACTCTTTCATCATCGCATATATGGTTTGCGAACAGTACTAGACATCCAAACACAGCAGCATATCTCACTCATATACAGACAACTTAACTATTTAAACATACCATATTCAATAATGAAAATACATATACAACAAATCCAAAATGCAGTTCTTAGCAACAAGTCAATCCTAAGTAATAGCACATATATGCTACTGCAAAAAGAAGCAAAAATCTCTTTAGCACATATGCTATTTAGCCTACAACAAACAAACTTAACTTTTCAAAATAATAACAACAACTGGCCAATAGCAATGATATTTAGTAGAACAACAATAGATCTTGTACTCCAGTATATAAACAAACTATACGCAATTAAAACTAAACTAAACAAACTAAAGCTGTACTCAATCGAACAATGCACTAACTACAACAATACAGATACACTAATCTGGACACAAATTCCACATACAATACTTTATATACTAAGAGAAAGAGAACCCAAATGGTATAAAATAATAACAAACATCATAAAACAAAACCTAGATGACAATAACTATAATCTGGTTACACCCAATCTATACATATTCATTCATTATCAAATGCTTGAAAAAGGAACATAGATAATGAAGCATAACACATCTACCAGCTACTTAGGATGTATATTATCAACAAAGGACAAACAAGCAATAATTAATTACTAGACTATCGACAACACAACTAACAAACTAAAACTATGCACAGACTGTGAATAGAATAATCTCAATTTAAAAAAAGAAAAATATATAAAAAAAGATGATATATACAACCTTCAAAAAATAGTAGTTGATAGCAACAAGATTATCAGAGCAAATATGAACAATCTAAAACAAACAACTAAATGAAATAAAAATAAAAAAACATTAAAGAACCAAAGTATACTGCTAAGACATTACAGACTAGCAAATAAGGCAATAAAAAATCCAGAAGCAGCTAACTATATACAAGACCTATAACAAAAATGCAAAGAGTATATACACTATATTTTAATTTATTCAAAAACAACAAATAATCAACAATATACAGCAGAATACAATAGTATGCAACATTCTATCCATAAAGCAGCAATGCAAAATAATAGCTTCTGGATGGCTCTCTATAACTAAAACACTAATTACAACTTTAATAATCAGTTCAATCATTGCACCTCTTGGATCAAAGATGGAAATTATTACAAACAAAATACAATTTATAAAACTAGCAGAAATAATTAATACAACTACAACAGAAAACATATATTAAATATATCATCTAAACAACTGGCCAAGCTGGCTAACATGGAAAGCAATAGCTGCAAGAAAAGACTTACACTACATATTTACAGTCAATGATCCTATTATTTATGCTACACAACTAGATTTTCCTACTATAGAAACAGACATAAATCATAAAAATATATGACATGACATTATTTATCCTATATGGCAAAACAAACCAATCGAACACAATATTAGAAAATTCGTTTGTTATAATCACAACACTAATCATATAGCATACTGGCAATCACAAGCAAAAACACAAATATGGGACACTAATCGCAAAACCTAAATTGGAATTCCTTCTACAATTATCTAAACTATCAATGCGCTTCAACACAAAGACAAACTAATCCCAAATACTCTTAACTTAAAGCCTTCAAAATAAAACTACTACTAGAAGAACTGCTAACACTAGAAGTTCTACATAAGCAAGATAATAAAAAATATTCTAATCCAACATGTATATGATGCTATAATATAACAGAAAGCAACTATTATCTAATAACATGCAACTGCAATAACATAAGTTTAAAAAAAATAATAACTAAAACAGTAAACAAAATTCTGGCTAAGCAAAACATAACAGACAACAAAATACAATATCAGATAATAACTATAATTACTCAAAGCATATGTTTAACTAATACATAAACTAAACTAACAAGAGTAACACTAGAGATGTTAGCACAAAACAACACAAAACATATAAACAAAATAGCACAAGTACCAAAATCAAAACACAATTTATCAGTCTACCTAATATATAAAATCACACAAAAAATATATAAAGAAATATGATTACCATTATGCCAAGAACAATATAATATATCAAACATACCTAGCACAACAAAGTTACAAAAAGCTAGTAGAAATGCAACAACAGTCTTAACAGCTATAGCTAATGTATATGATACTATATTAACAGATCTAAAAAAAGAAATTAAACTTGAAATTTGGAAAAAACTATTCATTAACTACAATACATCACCAAATTATATCAATACAATAGTAGACTAAGTGGGGACTTTGACCCTCTTTAGCAAAGTCTGGGTTGTAAGTAAAGTAGCCTAAGCTTTAGTTTTCAAAGATTAAATAATATGTACTACAGATTAAAATGTATTTAGATATTAATAATTAATAAAGAAACTGAGGCAAGACCTCACTTTTTTAAAAAAAAAAAAACAATGAAAAACTGCATCAGTTTATTTTAAAACAGAAGAGGACTTAAGAATGACTACCAATAAGAAGTCATATTATTACAATACAAGGTTAGAGTGGTGCAGTAAAAAGGCATTTAAGAACAGTGAAACCAAAAGAGAAGAGAACAGAGATGTAAAAGAATACTGTGTAAATAGAAGTTCACAGTATAGAAGACATATGAAAAGTCAAGAAATCACAGAGAAAGAAGAGAGTAATAAAGAGAACCAGCAGAGAAGAAATAAGTAAGTTAGTTAGAAATATAATGTTAATACACAGACAAAAGCAGTTTATGTGAAAGAGTTATAAAGCAAGCTACAAGATGTTCTTATTAGAATAATAAAAAAACTAGATAATATTGAAGAAAGACAACTAGGAAGCTTGCTTTCAAATTGCTTCTGAAAGTTGTCATAGGCATTCTTTAAGAGAAAATAACTACTTTGCCAAATATAGAAGCAAAAAGCAGGTGTAAGAAGTTTATACATAGTGTAAATAAACATGACAAAGATGTAAATAGTATAACAAGCATTAAGATAGCATATCACAACATAAATAGAATTAAGCATAACAAGATCAAGCTAAGAACAATAGTTAAGTAAACAAAAGAAAAAGAAGTTGATATTTTGGGATTAGTAAAAACAAATAGCAGTAGTAAAGAACTAAAATACAGTTTGAAGAACAATTGCTACAAAGGTTTTTGGTTGCAAAATGAAAGTACAAAGAAAAAAAGATCAGGTGTTGGGTTATTAGTAAGTTAAAAATAGGAAAAACATATAAGAGAAATATGTAGATTTGAGGAATACTTAATTGGAGCAAAGTTCTACTTTAAGTAAGTAGAAATAGTAATAGTAGTAGTATATATTCCTTCAAATGACAAAGAAAAAATAAGGAAATTGCAACAAAAAATAGTAAATATATATATAAAGAGAGCAAACAATACACAGTTTATAGTAATGGATGACTTCAACTATATAGTAAACAGCAAATTAGATAAGACAAATAGTAGTGAATATAATTGTAGCAAATCACTGCTACTATATAAATGGCTGATAAGACAGAGATTTGGTGACACAAACAGAATTTGCAATCCAGAATTAAGAGTTTATACATGGTCAGAACAAGACATATAAACAAGAATTGACCAAATATAGGTTTCAGAAGATCTACAACTAAGATTAGAACAGGCAGAAATAACTGACACAGAATTTATAACATCAAATAATCATAACATTGTTAGTGCAATGTTAATATTTAAATACTTGATTCAAACACATAGTATAGCAAAAATAAAGAAAAAAAAATTAACAAGAACAATTTATTTGTATGATAAGATGACAAAAGAAAACTGGAAAGATTATCAAGTAGATTTTGAAAGTTACTTATCGAAGAATAGAAGGCTCAAAGTATTCGAAGAAGTCAGATATAGCAGTGATATAGACAAAGTGTGGGATATAATATCATGCACAATAAAAAATGCAGTAAATAAAAATATATCAAAAAAGAAGGTCATTCAAAGAAATAGTAATATTGAAAGAAAAAAGAAAGCAACAATGCTGCATAAAGGAATAATAGCACTTAGTAAGCTACTGCAGAAGACTAAGAAGTTAGTTAAGGAAGAAGAAACTGAACTAAATTTAGAGAAAGTTAATATAGAGGTAGATAAGATAAATATAGAATATGGCCTAGAAACAGATTATATAGAAGAAAACAAAACAGCAGGTCTTAAAGAATGGTGGCAATTAACAAAAAAGCAGTAGCAGGCATTAAGAATAGCAAAAAAAATGGAAAAAGACAAGTATATAAAAAATAAAATCAATATTGCAGTAGATAGAAGATGTAAGAGAATTAATGAAGAAGTAGAAAAAATGTTTACTAGTATTTTAGACAAACCATACAACAAAATTAGAATCGATCAAGTATTAAAACAAGAAAAAGATAGATGCTTATTGATCAGCAAACCAAATGCAGTACTAAAGCAGATGAAAGAACACTTTAGTAAGCAGTTTAAACAGAGAGATGTAATTGAAGATAAAGAAGTAATAGAGAAGTTTTATAAGTCACTTGCAGAAGTTAAGGAAGAATGGTATAAGGGGCTAAAGGCAGAAATAACAATTGAAGAGTAGATAGAAGCAATAGGAAAAACAAAAAATAAAACAGCATCAGGCATATCAAATATTGAGTACAGACTAATCAAGAGCATGAGTAAAAAAACACAAGAAGTCTTTAGAAAAGTTGCAGATATGTTTTGAGGCTAAAAAGGATACTATATAAATGGAAGCTAGTACAAATATATTCAATCCCAAAGGATAAAGATTAGTGTTATAAGCTTTGTAATGTTAGACCAATTGCACTATTAGAAACATTTAGAAAATGCTTAACCAAAGTGGTAGCAAAAAGAATGTCTAGTATTATAAAAAAAAAAGAGATACTCAAGGGCCCAAACTTTGCTGATCTATCTGGAAATTTGACAGAAGAAGCAATTCATATTGTAGAAATAATAAGAGAAGATATAAAAAAAAATAATAAGAAGTTGTGGTTGCTAATGCAAGACATGAAGAAAGTATATGATTCAGTATTAATGAAGTCACTTTAGCTAGCATTACAGAAAATTAAGTTGCCAAGTGAAATAGTAAAATTTATCATAGAGTTATATACTAGAAGAGAAGTTAGCATTATAATAGAGTTTGGGTTGACAAGAACATTTGTTGCTGGAGATAGGATTGAGTAAAGAGAGACAATTTCACCACTGGTCTGGAGGATATTTTATGACCCTTTATTAAAAAAAATTCAAGATGATTAGTAACTAGGATATGAAATTGAAGTATATAAAATGCTGAACTTATAAATAAACAGAGTTAAAATTAAAAAGGCAAGGCAAGCTGCAGTAGCATATGCTGATAATACAACATGAGTAGCAAAGAGTAGAAAAGAGATACAGAAAATTATTCAGATTTCACAAAGATTCTTTAGATTTAATGATATTCAAATTAATAGTTCCAAGTCAAAACTGTTAGTAGTTAACTCAAATGCAGAAAGAGAGATAAAGGCTGTTCTGATAAACAATTTTTAGCTACAGGTTGAAGACAAGTATGCATTAACAAGAATTCTAAAGGTGTGGTTAAGTATAGAAGCAAATGAAAGCTTAGTTGTTAAAAAGGCAAGAAGAGTTATACAACAGTTTATATGAAGTATACGATTTAAGAAGTTAACTATTAGTCAGTTAATATATATTAATAATATATATATAATACCAAAATTGATATATATATTGCAAATGACAAAAGCATCTAAAGGGCAGCTAACTAGCATATATCAACCAATAATTAGATTGATTAAGAACAAAATAAAGCTATCATCGACTACAGAAAATAGTGCAATAATGCACCAAGATTTAAGAAAGTGTAGAATATTAAATCAAGAAATATTTAATAATCAGTTAGTATTGTTACAAAAGAGACTAAATGAGCTAGATCAAATTGGCAAAATGATAAGAATATAAATAAAGCAGGGCTTTGCTCTAACAGGAATGATATCAAAAAAAATAGATGCAACTTTGTTAAATAACTTAAGATAAATTTAAAAAAATAACTTGGCATGTCTAATTATTCTTAAAGCAAAAGAAGTAGAAGTAATGATAAAGGAAGATGAAGGTTTTTGGCAAATTCATGATATAGGTAAAACTGTATATAGTCTAATAGAGAAGAAAACATTCAGAGTAGCATGCAAAAGTTTAATAAAGTATAGAATATTTTTTATACAACAGTTAATCGATCAAAAGGGCAAAAGAATAATTATATGAAAAAAGTTTAAAGCTTTAAGAATGAGTATGCAAAGAAGATGAAAAGCAAGATGGTTTGCAGAAATTGAGCAGAAAATAATAAACAATCAAAATAACAGAACAGTTCGAATAAAATTTTAAATACAAGACATGAACACTATAGCAATAAGATCAATATGCAAGAAGTTATTACAAGATAAAAGAAGGCATAAATGGGTACTAGTAAACAAGAAGAATATGAATTCGATGATAGACAGAGTAGTTAAGAAAAGAAGGAAAGATGTACTTATAAATTACTGGAGTACAACATAGATTGAGGATAGGAATCACTTAGTACTTGTAGAATGCATAAAGTGCAATTTAAATAATAGAAATAATACAAGTAGTTGTCAACATTGAGTCAAGAAAAAAGAAATAGTAGGTGTGCTATCAGGAATTAAACAAGAGAACAAATAGAAGATTTCAGTTTTGTTAAAAGAGTTAAATAAATATAAGGAGAGCAATACAAAAAGAAGAAGCAATAATGAAAAAAGAGTTGTAGATAAAGAAATAAGTGTATATATGCATAAGATCAGTCTATTAAAGATGCAAGGTTTTGATAGTAGCCTTGAAACCTTGCTACTAGAGCAATTGGAAAGTAATATAAAAATGAACTATACAAGTTTTAGCTTTCATATAGATGGGTCATTAGTAAGAGAAGAAAGAGATTGTAGAATGAGTGCAAGCTGGGTACAAGTCAGCAAAGATGTGAGTAGATTAATAATAGAAAGGAAAATTAGAATAGCAAATTGGCCATCATTGACAAAAGCAAAGTTAGCTGCAGTGTAGATGATAGTATTAGTAGTAGCATATAATAGTAAAATAGTCATTAAATTAGATAGTGCAGTAGCAATCACAAGCCTGAAAAGAGATAAGCTGTTATATAATATGAGAGTATGAAGTAAAAATAAAAATTTTAGATTAGTTACAAAGATTAAAAATATATGCAAGTCAAAAAATATTAAGCTATCATTAGTTAAAGTTAAAGCACATAGTAGAATAGTATGGAATGAAAAAGCTGATAAGCTTGCAAAAAAGGATACACAGCTTGACAAGATTACTGACTTGAAGCTTGAGAAGGGTTTAAGATTTTCATATATATTATTTTGGAAAGAGACAATAGTAAAGATACCAACAAGAAAGTTTGTTAAAACATTAATGAATATGATGAATAGTGCAGAATGGCATTGCTTAAGTGCAATAAAAGAGTTAGAACCAGATGCAGAAGCACAACATGATTGAAGATGGCTATAGAAGAAAAACAGAATGTTAACAGGAAACAAGTGTAAATCTTTAGAGAAGAGCAAGAAAATCGCATTCAGAATCAAATATATCTTTAATAGTTTGTCAGTACTTGAGGTATTAAAGAAGAAAGTACCAGACTTGTATGATTCAGACATATGCAAAGAATGCAAAACAGAGAAAAAATCATTGAGGCACTTATTCAGTTACAAAGTATATAAGGGTTATTGAAACAATATTGAAGAGTTAGCATGTTAGTTAGTATGAAAAAAGTAGACAAGAGCAAGCTTATGAAAATTAACCTAAAAAGAATATTAGTTGATGAAACAAGAATAGATAAAATTAAATATAGAGAGGCATATATACATGGTTTAGCAGTTGAGAGTATGTTTAAGGAGTTGTATGCTAAACAAGTTTTATGTAAAGGTGCAAAGCAGAGTATTAGATTATATATTAAGGTTGTAGAAGAAATGTTTAGAGATGAAATTTGGTGATGAAGGTATAGAATAGTGGTTAACTAAGAGGAAGAAAATAGAATAACAATGAAATTAAAATGAAGAAGAGGTAAGACAGTAGTAAATAAAGAATGAAATACAAAGAAAGTTAAAAGTAAAGAGGTATCAGAGAATAAAATCAGATTAGAGAAAAACAAAGAAAGAGAGACTAAGTACAGGTGGTTGTTTATGAAAGATGTTAATGATATAATACAGAATAGAAGTAGTCCATTTTGGTTCAGTTCTTGACAAAGCTAACAAAGTTTTCCAATCTAGGAATAGGTTGGTGTGACAAGTTACATTTAAGTGCAGTTTCTGTATTTGAATGATGCTGGACTTGCAATTGCAAAGGTGTATTACTAGAAATAGATAATGTTTTAATTAGTAAAATTTTGTATTAAAGTTTCAACAAGACTGTCAAAGAATTAAAAAAAAAAAAAAAAATTCTAAAATATATAGTCATTGTTTGAAATTTCTATTTAATTTTGCTAATTAAAATACTACCTTATAGAGTTTTTGATTACTTTGTTGTAATTTTTCTATATTTTTTTTTGCAAACTTGAAAAAAAATATATAATTAACTAATATTTTAAAAATCTGTTAATATAATTATCTTTAGTTTTGAACAAATATTGTGAGAAAGCAATATTGATTAAGAAATTTTAAATTTATAAAAAAAAATCAAAATGGAAGAACTAGTTATTTTTATTAATTCTCAGAAAACATGTGATTTTAATTAGGATCTTATTTTGCAAAAGCTCTATTATTAACCTGAAGACTATTATTAAACTGTTAAAAAAATACTAATTGTTTGCAAAAAAGCCAGATATGAGTTTACTTCAGCTGAAATAAAAAAATAATTAAACTACTAGGCTTTATATCAACTCTACAAGCCTCAACCAAAGTTTATTTAATATGCTTTTTTTAATGATATATAAGATCTAAATAATATGTATTAATCTGATACTACATCACTCTTTTATTGTAAAATAGACAAACGAATTTATAAGCATAAGCTTGTAATAAAAGATGTGATTACTAGATTTCATTATAGTTTTGCTTTAACCAATAAATCATTTGTATTAGTAGCCAAAGCATTTCAAAAAATTTATGATAACACAAATTGCCCTCTTATTTGGCCAAATGTTTTAATTATTGATAAAGGTACAGAATTTTTAGGTGAGTATAGAGATTTATTACTTAGCCATAATGTAAAATTTAGTATGCTAATTTTAAATGTGATGTAGCTATTGCTAAACATGACTATCAAAAATTTGAAAAACATGCTTATTTTCAGCAAGATGCAGAAGATTTTCATTTACCTTTAACTAATAAATCTAGATCATAGATTAAGAGTCTTCATATAAATGACAATATTTATAATAATACTCCTATCTAATTGATAAGTATGTCTTCTAATAAAGCTGTAAAACAAGCATTAAAAGGAAAAAAAATAATAGCTAAACCTTCGATAAAGCACTGAAAACTAGTTAGTTATAATAAACCTTTTTTATCTAGTTATACAGAAGTTCAGCACCTTTTAGAACTTGGTAAATTAGAAGGTGAAAGAAGAAAAGCAAATGATTGCAATTGGTCTTCTGAAGTCTTTACAGTTAATTCTTATTTGATAAAAAAAAATCAACCTATTCTCTATAAGCTTTACAATAGTTCTAGATATTTATTTGTAAGAGAAGAACTTCAAATCATCTTACCAGATACAGTATTACTACACAAATATATTCTTAAGCATTAGACTTATCTTCTCTTTCTTCTACTTGGTATAGAATTTGTTCAAAAGCATTGCTTAAGTAGTTATTTATTTTAGCTCTATTATAAACTATAATTTGCTTATTTCTAAGCTAGTCAGTTTATAAATTCTTTTTTTCTGTATTATTATTTTAGGTTTATCATCTATAAAAAATTTGATAAAAAAGCAGAGAGCAAACTTGAATTGCCTATACTTATCAAATTCTTTTTTAAGTATTTCCTTAAACTGCTTTCTTTGGCTTTCTAATATTTTTTATATATCACTTCTATTATCTGAATAAGATTTAGAAACTTTTGCATAATGTACAGCTATAGCTCTTTTTTTAACTGCTATTTCTAACTTTTCTTGCTCTCTAAACTTTAGGTCTTTTTCTGGTCTTTCTTGTCTCTTCTTAATTTTTTCTAATTTTCTTTTTTTATGTTCTTCTTCTAATTTTTCTTTTATTAATGGTCTAACTTCTTTTGGATTGTATTGTTCAAGGTCATAACAAAGAGTTATACAGTCATCCAAGTTATTTGTTTTTAAACAATTATTATTTAAACCAAGTTCTTTCCATCTTTTTGTAGTCATGTTTCCTATGTTCTAAAATATTCATCAGGTTTTCAGACATTTGGACTAACCCTTTTGTCTGCTTTTTGGATAATATAGTCTCTATTCTTTTTAACAGGTTTTTGAATAGCCTTTTGAACAGGTTCTTGGATAGCAACTTGAATGGCTTCTTGAATATCCTCTTGAATAGATTGTTGATTAGCTTCTTGAATAAACCCTTTAATTAATACTTGAATAAGAGCTATATTCTTTTGATTTTGTAATAGTTTGCATAGATTTTTTTACTTAAGATACTCATGAAGTTTTTGAGGTATTAAGCATTCATGACTACAATGTTTATAGATTCTAACTTTCTTATTACTTCTTGTTTTTTTTAATCATAGTAGTATTTCTAACTGTCATACTTTTACTTACTTATAAAATTTTTTCTTTAATTAATTAATTATTATATATGTAAAGTACATATTACTTGTTGATTTTGCTTTCTTAAAAACCAAATATTTAGTTAATATTATATAAGTATTACTGCAATCTTTTTTTGAATTTATAAGAAAAAAATATTACAAATTAAAATATTAACTAATTATTATTAATCTTTTTGAATCTAGTAACATAATAGTAGAATGATTAGTAAATATTTATACACATATCTTAGCAACTTTAGAGTGGCTTGCAATAAATTTTGCATTCAGCCTAAAGAATGCCAATTTTATTATAAGACTAAAAAATAAGTATCATGCTCTAATTGTAGGAAGCCTATGGCATCTGCTTGTGAATAATATTTAGCACATATTAGAACATACTATGTTACTTAGTATAATATTATAATAGATTGCGAGCTAAAACTTTAAGCCTGAAATATACTAAAACTATAGCAAAAATATAATATAGATATTGTCTAAATTCACATATTTTTACTATATTTATTTAGATCATTTTTATAAGCTAGAGATTGCCAAAATTGTTTTCTAATATATTTTTTTGCTATGTTGTTTAGTAAGCTAGCCTGTGTAGAGCCATTTTTAACTAAGTATCTTTTATAGAAAATGTTAAGTTATTTTTATTAGACTTATATGTTATTTTATAAGTTATCTAATGCAGAGATATTTTCTAATATACTGCTTTTTTGTTAGATGTATAAAATTTCTAGCAGGACAGAATTGTTAAATTTATTTAAAATATATTAGAGTTGAAACAAAAAAGTTAAGACAAAAAATTTATTAGACTTATTTAATAATTATGCTATTTAATAAGCTAGCTTGTATAGAAGCTATTCTTGTCTATAGAAAAGTTTATTAGATTTAAAAGATTATGTGATTTTTGATATATTAATTAATATATAGACTTTTTTAGAAGTAATTCTTAAATAGTTAGAGATATTCATAAATAAATCTAACAAATCTGAAATTAATAATAAATATAATTAAAAAAATCAATATAATTTTAAAGTTTACAAAAGTCTTAAAATGTATTTCTGCTATATTTATAAATTGTTAGACTAGAGGTATGATGACTTAGTAAAATGGATAGGTTGTCAATCCTCAAGTGGTAGGTCTAGAGTTCAAATCCTAGTAATAATGAAAATTTGCAATTCTTTTTATGTTATGATTAACTGTCTTTTGTAATTAGTTAGGATAAGATACTTATAACTTGTATCATACTAGCATAACTAGAAGATCTAGGCACTTGTACAATATTGTATGAAGAAACACAAACTGGTACCAGGCAGTGTGAATCCAAGATAAGTTCTTAGGCCATGTAAATCACAAAAACCAAATAGAAAAATGAAAGCCTACTTGGAAAACCTGAGTAGAGAGATAACCTGAACTTTTAACAATACTATTATAAAAACTAGACTTATAAAACAAAGCTAAAACTTGTGAAACTAGGTAAATGTGCCAGTCTTTGAAGAGGAACTAGATGAACTAATTAGGCTGCTAGAATTTTCAGATTTCAGAAAAAAAAGGTACATGCTAGTAAATATATAAACCAGAAGTGTATAGTTTTGATCTACTTTTTTAGACTATTTGAAATAGCAGTTTAATAAAACTTAAATTAAATACCAAAGTAGTAAGAATATGTTGTAAAGTTAGTACTAGAGTTAAAATAAACTCTACAAAGGCATAGCAGTTTAATGATATATCCTGATTATCAGTATTAGTCTTAGCTATAGTAATACTGAATTAGCTATAAGAATAGAATATAGAAGATTTTAAAAGATTTAGTACAAAGTTAAAATTTTCAAAAAACTGCTTTAAAGACTTAGTGGTCATAGTATATTTTCACCAGCATTAATCAAAGTTATTGGTAGGTAGAGGTAGATGAGTGGATATAAAAACTAGATTAGTTAAATAAAAAACCTATAAACAGGTTTCAGATATGGCAGCTAGTGTAGAACCTTTAAGTAGACTACTTAAATTAAACAATAACTAAAGTTGCATAAGTGGCTAGTTGTACACTTTTTTCATAATTGTCTTCTGTAGTTGTAATGCAACTATTAGCCAAATATACTATTAATAAAATTCTGAATTGCAAGTACTTACCTTAATATTTTAAAAAAAAAAAAAATAAATTGTTAGACTTATTTATAAGATAATAAAAACAGTTAAATTTAAATAAATCTAACTAAAAATTAATATAGTTTCTGATATTTAAAACTCTCTAGAATGTATTTCTAATATCTTAAAAAATCTAACCAAAAATCAATATAATTTCTAGCCTTTAAAAGCCTTAAAAATATATTTCTAATATGTTTATAAATTATTGAACTTGATAAATCTAACCAAAAATCAATGTAATTCTATTCTTTAGAAGACACCAGAATGTATTTCTAATATGTTTTAAATCTAACTAAATTTTGATATAGTTCTTGGCATTTAAAAGCCTCAGAATGTATTTCTAATATATAATAAGTCTAACTGTTCTAAAATTCCCAGAATATTATTGTGTAATATTAAATAGATAGAATGTTCACTTGCTTTACCAAATCAGTTACATATTATTGCATTAGAGTAAATGATTATTGATAAAATATTGGCTTTATTTTTTTTTTTTTTAACCTTAAGCAATTACGCTAGTACTTTATTAAGATTCTTAAAACTATATATTTATACAATTATATAGAATTTCACAATATCTAAGTCTAGCATTACTCGGCCACCCTAATGGCACCTAAGTGCAACCTGCTGCACTATCTTAGTTAAAGATAGACTGCTTGTCTAACTACTTAAAGCCATACCAAAAAGGTCTTCTTTCTTTTGTGACAAGCATATTTATTGTCTTCATAGCTTCTTTCTTCATTTGGTCTAGCTTTTCTGCTTTTTTTCTTTTTCTTCTTCTTTTGCTTGTTTATTTTTCTTTACTCTCTTCTTTGTTTTAACTCTTGCACAGGTGCCTTTTTTCATTTTGTTTGTTATATTGATCTTCTTCTTCTAGGCTTGTATTTTTTTACATCGTACTTTCTATACTTGGTCATAGAAGGTGTTTCATACTGTTCTTGTTACTATATCTATGCACTTCTGTGTTGCCTGCTTGCTTAAGAATCACTTGAGTCTTTTCTCTACTTTTAACATTATGAGTCCCTTTATCAGTACTCTTCTGTTTGTGATTTCTTCAGCTTCTGTTTCTCCAAATAATGCCTTATATAGAACTTGTGATAGAATTCTGTTTTTTTCCCTTTTCTTGAGTTCGTTCCATGCTGTTGCTATTGCAACCTTTTGAATTCGCTTTCACAGGCTTTTTTGTCTGTTGCAACTTGCTAAATATGCCTGAGTTTCTTTTTTTTCAACTTGGCATACTTGGCACTCTGCCATTGTATATACTTCTGGCCTTCTTTTATTTAGCTCCTCAAGCATTGGTAGGCTATCTATTATGCATTTAATTGCTGTGGCTCTTTTTGTGCTGAGTTTTCTTAACATACAATGTACTCTTTTTGTTCTGTTTATTTCTTTCCAAAAGCTCAACCAATTATATAATGCATTTTCTGTATCTGGTTCTAATGTTCGTATTGGGTTCGTTTCTCTTCAACTGGCTCCTATTCTGGCATT
>CAJVQA010000906.1:0-29080 GCA_910591915.1 Cetraspora pellucida | reverse complement strand
TAATATTTTAAAAAAAGTTTTATAATAAAGTTTATAAAATATGTTTTTAAGAATATATTTCATAAGCAAAATATACCTTATATTATTAATAAATTATTGTTTTATTTAAAAAATACTAAATACAATTTAATTTTCTAGGCAAATTTGTCTGTAATACAGTTTAAGGAATAATATATAGTACAAAAGATATTGAACTAGTGCAGTAATGAACAAGAAAAAAAGTTTAGATGTAGGAATACTAATAGATGAAAAGTGGAAAAAGCATGTAAGAGCAGTTAAAAGAATCAGTAAATACATGCTAAAGATGAAATTATATTTTAAACAATTAGAGTTAGTAGTATTAGGAGTATATATCCTATTAAACAACAAATTAATTAGCAAGAAAATCCAGCAAAACATTGTAGAAATAGTAACAAACAGAAAAGATATACAGAAAAAGATATACAGAAATAGTTATACTGGGAGATTTTAATTATATAGTAGATAATGTATTAGACAGATAACATTCACAAACATCAAACTACAAACAACTACTAATATTTAGCTGGCTCAGAAGACAAAACTTTATAAACTCATATAGAAACTTGCATCTGACAAAAGAAGCATACACATGGTCAAGTTAGAAGATTACAACAAAAATAGATTATATTTGGTTGTTAGAAACACTAGCATTAGGCCTACAAGAAGCTAATATTGAAGAAGCAGAAGGTTTAACAAACAGCAATTATAAAATAATAACAACAGAAATATAGGTAGAACATGTAATCACAAACAGCAGTAGGGCAGAAATTAAACAAAGAAACCAAACAAGAACAATATATCTATATAAAGAAGCAAAACAAAAAGACTAAGAAGATTATATAAGAAAGCTACAAAATCAGCTAGAATAGAAAAAATGTTAAAATGTTTAGAAGATAATAATATAAAAACAGAATATAGTATGAAGATACTGGACCAAATATGGAATACAATAAAAGAAGCTATAATTGAAGCAGCAAACAAGCAAATTCCAAAGAAGAAGATATTTAACACCAAGCTAAATAGAAGACTAAATCAGAAAAGAGCAAAGAAACACAAACACATTATCAAACTTCAGCAAATAATCAAGAAAGCAAAGAGTAAGAAGAATCAAGAAGTGAAAAAGAATAAAAGAGTTGAAATAAATAACAAAATCCAAAATATAGAGAAAGAGCTAGGAGTAACATTGCCAAAACTACACAAATAATAGTCAGAAACCTAGATAGATAATATGAAAGGTTGGCAAAGAATATTTAAAAAGAAAAGAAAAAAAGAATAAGAACAAGCACAAAGAAAACAGATAGAAAAAAACATAAACAGAAGATATGAAATGATCAAGACAGATCAAGATCGAATAATTGTCAACTTACTAAATAAACTATACAAAAAGATTGTTCTATACAGATTTATAATACAAGACAAAAAAGAGGTTGATCTAATATCAAAACCAAACATAGTTCTAAATAGTTTGGCAGCTCATTTTAAAAACCAATTTAGAAAACAGAAAACCAAACTTGAAGAAATGACAAAAAAATAGAAAAGAGTATATAATCCAAAAAATTGAATCAATAAGACCTAGTATAAGGAATTAGAAGAAAAAATAAAAGAAAAAAAATGGGAAGAAATACTCAGAGAGCTTAAAGCAAATACAGCCTCAGAAATATCAGGCATAAGCTATATATTAATAAAACATAAAGAGAAAAGATCACAAAGGATTTTTAGAGCCTTTGTAAATCTAATTTTGAAAAAAGAAAATATATCAAAGAAGTAGAAAATTGCATAAATATATTCAATCTCAAAAGATATAGACTGGAGTTATTGCTTAAACAATATCAGACCAATAGCATTGATTGATATCTTTAGGAAAATTGTCATGAAAGTAGTGACAAAAAGATTAGCCAGAGTAGTTTACAAAAAGAAATATACTCAAAAGACTGAATTTTGTAAATCTGTTAGAGAACTCAACAAAGCAACTAATACATATATTAAACATAATAATAGAGAAGGTGCAAAAAAAGAATAAAGAAGTATGGATACTGTTACAGGATATAAAAAAAGCATTTGACTCAGTTCCATTAGAAAGCCTAGAATGAGTCTTAAAAAGAGTCAAAATCCTACAAAAAACAAGAAAATACATAAACAATTTATTTTGTAAACAAAAACTCAAAGTTATCACAGCTTATGGCCTAACAGATGAAATAATAATAGGAGATGGAATAGATCAAGAAGAGGTAATCTTACCAATAATTTGGCAACTCTTCTATGATTTATTATTAGAAAAGATACAAAAAGATGAAACATTAGACTATATAATAGAACAAAAAATAACAGAAAGAGCATGCAATGATAATGTTACAAGTTATAGACAAGCAGCAATTGCATATGCTAATAATACAACATGGATTGCAAATAGCAAAGAACAAATACTAAAAATTCTAAGCATCATAGAAGAGTTCTTTAAGGCAAATAATATTGAAATAAATGGATCCAAATTAAAGCTTATAGTAATGAATACAAGAACAAGAGAAGAAGAAAGAAAAATTATATTTGGTCATAATAAAATAATAGAAGAACCTAAAAACAAAATTGTAAGGTCACTAGAAATATAGCTAAATAGCAAAATGAGAGAAGTGCTAATCTGTAAAAAAGAAAAAGAAATTGTTAGTTAAACAGTTAAAAATCTGAAATACAAAAAGATGATAATGAGCCAAATCACATATATAAACAATACAAAAATAATTCCTAAATTAGGATATCTCTTATAGCTAACAAAAATGTTAGAAAGAATAATTAATAAAATACATCAACTATTAATATACTTAGCTAAATATAAGTGCAATATGATGAGAATATCAAATGACTACACAATTGAGTACAAAGACTTAGATAATTGCAAAACACTAAGCCAAGAAATAATAATCAAGCAAATAAGTAGCCTTTTCTCAAGACTCAATAGACAGAATAATTTAAGCAAATTAACAAGACTTAGAATAGCTTAAAGATGTCAAAAAGCAGGTTTAACAAAAGACATTTAGAACAATAAAAGAAAAATAGAAGTTAAGAAGTTTTAAAAAAACAATCTGGCCTGTCAAACAATAGCTAAAACAAAAAAAATGAGTATAAATATCAAAACAAAAAGACCCTTATAGAAAGTTTACAAACACAGTAAACAAATAAGACTCATACTAGAAACAAAAATATGGATAACAAGTGGTAGTACAATAAATGAATAGAGATTACTATATCTGAACCAACTTATAGATATGAAAGGTGATAACCTGATCACATGAAGACAGCTCAAGAGTCTTCAAAGTCTGTTATGCAAAGAAAAGAAAGCTAAATAGTTTAGCGAAATAGAAGAAAAGATACTAAAAACACAAATGAGCAAAGAAGTACAAGACTATTACAAAATAAGAAGATATAATATACATGTATTAAAGATTAAGTAGACAAAGGTAACTGAAGACCAAAAGAAAAAAAAATAGATTATTTATAAACTGAAACACAACTAGCAATTAGGTAAAGTAATCAAGAAGGAAAAAAAAAGTTTTGGCAGAGTATTAGTCAATGCATATAGAAGAAAAAAGAATATTAACAGAATTAAGTATATGCAAAGATTGTAAAAACAGTTTAAAACAAATAACAGACAAGTATGAAAAATGGATAAGACAAGATCACAATATGTAAGTAATATCAAGATTGCTAATAGAGAAAACTAATAATAGAATAAATGCAACATTAGAGCAGATACTAGAAGATAGAATAATAGAAGAATAGAAAAGAGATAAAATGAAGTTATTAGGAATAAGACAAACAGAAGAATTAGAAATAAAACTGATCAGAAAACAAGAATTCAATAGCAGAATTACAAATTAGTTAGTAGAGATATTAATATAAAATAAGAAGAGAGACAAAAGAAAATACAATTTTTATACTAATAAAGCAATATACAAGAAGAAAGAAGAAAGCAATATAGAAAGAATTAGTATCAGTTAGATACAAGTAGAAGAGAAAAAAGATTGGTCAGAAGAAGAAACTGCATTAGAACTGGAAGATTAACCTTTAGTAACAATAGCAGAACTAGCAGCAATATAGACAGCAATTCTAATAGTATCAGAAAGAAAAAACATAGAAGTGTTTACAGACAGCATTGCAGCAATAAGAAATATTAATAAAGTACTTCAAAATATAGAAAAGGAAAAAATTCTAAAGAAGAAAAATGCAATGTAGATAATGAACATTGTAGGTCTAATTAAGTATAAGAACATTAAGATAGAAATAATTAAAGTTTAAAGTCATAATGAAAACAAATAAAATGACAAAGCAGATTCTTTTATAAAAAAAAAAATAAATTACCAAAATAGAATATATGTAGACAAAGTCAAATATAAGAAGATAGAGTATTATTTAGAGTAGGAAAACAAAAAAATCGATATATTAGCAAGACTTCTTTGTAAAATAATAGCGAATACCAGAATAGGAACTAGTTGAAAAGAAACAAATTCAATATTAATTTTAGAATCAGAAACAGAAAATACACTTCATAATTGGTCAAGTTTTTGGAAAGAAACGAATAGGACAAAAGAAGTTTATTATATATCAAGAAAACTTAATATAAGAAAAGCTATAGCAATTAAGTACATAATGGATAGTCAGCCAATACTTGAAGAGCTAAACAAAAGAAGATTAGAAATATATACAACAGCAGAGTACCAAGTATGTTAAGTTAGAGAAAAAGAGACTTAAACATATTTAGCAAGTTGTAGTAAACAAAAGAGTTTGTGAAAATGGATTCAAAAAGTTGTAATAGTAATAACATAAAACAGACTCAAGAAAGAAGAAAAAAACAGAACTCTATCACAAGTCCTATATAAGACATTATTTAGAGAAACAGAAGCTAAAGAAATTACAAACAAAAAAATATTGATAAAAGAATTTACAATATTAAAAGTAAAAAAAAGGCTTGAAAGACTTTTAGACAAGCAGATAATATAGAAATATAAAGATATAGTAACAAAAACAGTATGTAACACCTTCTATGATCAGATATAGAAGGTATAATGTGAAAAAACATAAATCTGAGAGAAGAAGACCAAGATAATGAATAAAATGAAAAAGATACTTATGCAAAAGAAAAAACAAAGAAGAGAATAAAAAAAAATAAACAAGTAAGAGAAGAAAAAAAAAAAAAAGCAAAAAAAGCAGACCAAATGAAGAAAGAAGCTTTGAAGACAATAAATACGCTTGTCACAGAAAAGGAAAGACCCTTTTGGTATAGCTTTAAGTAGTTAAACAAGCAGTCTATCTCTAACTAAAATAATGCAACAGATTGCACTTAGGTATCATTAGGATGACTAAGTAATGCTAGACTTAAATATTAGAAAATTCTATGTAATTGTATAATATATAGTTTCAAGAATCTTAATAAAGTACTAGTGTAACTGCTTAAGGTTTAAAAAAAAAAAAAATTATGCTTTAATTTAAAATATAAATTCTCTAAAAATTAGTATTATAATAAAAATCTCAGTAACAATTATATAGCAAAATTTATAAATTTATAATTTTTTTAAAAACCTTATTCAAATAGTAACAATTTGACCTGGCCAAATTATAAAACCCGATTAATTAAGTTTGTATAACCTACTTTTAATATTTGTATACTTTTTAAAATTTATTAAATAAAAAGTTTTAATTAAATAAACAAATAAATATAATAAATAAAATTGTTTAATTTATACAGTATACATAAAAGAGGCCTATACGGACCGGGCCGAACCAGACCGAAATTAAGAAATTTTTTTAAAAAACAAAATTGCGGACCTTGTATAGTAAAACGATTCGAACTTTTGAGATTGTATTTTGTGGGCCAGCCTAATGTGTTGCTTCATTAATAACAATATTAATATTACTTGCATACGTATTAAAATTTTCTTAATCTGATTGGTCGATAGTCATTTTATTGTAAATAGGGTACGTATAAAAAAAATTGTCAAAATTACTATAGTTGTAGTGTAGCCAGCTTACGTACAATGAAAAGTTTTTTTATGCCAAGTAAATCTTTCTTGAGTTTCTAGAGCAATTTATTCCGATTCTAGTAATGGTAAAGTTATTACGTAAAATGGGTTCATAACTATATATGAGTTTTATTTACATATTGCCATATACGTAAGAGTACGTATTAGCGTTAGTAATTCTCAACTGTGATCTACCACTTAATCTATTTTAGGATCACAGTGTTATACCAGATCTTGTTATTTGATTGGTAGGGGAAAAATGGCATGATAAATTTTGCCCAATCAAAAAACTGCATCTGATAACTTGGGGAAGAAATTAGGGCTTCCCTAACACGGTATTTATGATTGTATTTTTAATACGTGCGTATATATATTTTACAATAATTAATTTTTATATATATATATATACGGAGGTTAGAAATATGTACTGTAGTTATAGTCCAGTTTAATTCGGCGTTGATCCTAAAAATCAAGTTTTTGTAGAGAATTACGAATTAAACCATGGTCAATAGCCTGGTTCGTGAACCAGTCTATTAAACTAACCCATAATGATCAAGATTAAAGTTAGAATAAGGTTAGAGTAGAGCAATTAAAATGTTTTTAACTTGAAAAATTTTTGTTACATAGTGTAGAGTACAGAAAATGGGTTCACCACTTTAAATGTTATACCTGACCTTGCAAACTGATTGGTCGGCCAGAGTAGTGATGTAATAACTCTCTTATAATTATTGAATTATTACGTACATTATTATTATATAGCGATAGGGTTCACGGCGAAAAACTACTTGAAATAGTCAAAAGACCAGTCCGAACTGTAGTCTTTTCGGGACCGTGTCTCTAGTAAAGACAAGGCACGTATTCCTTTAAAATTGATTTGTAACACTATTTTATTATAAATAAATAACTATTATTAGAAATTGTTTATGTCGTTCAAAACATATAATGATGAATCAAAAAATATTACATCATGATTAGGTATACAAAAATTTATTACATCATCACCATTAGGTATATAAGCCGATTTCGTTTCCTTCATGCTTCGCTTAAAAGCGATCTGTTTTTCTACTTTAATATTTTAATTAAAAAATAAATTCTTGCATATAATATTATTTACCACTTTATATAAATTTATTTATAGGAACACAAAGTCATCCTATCTTACTTTTTTCGAGACTTTTGCTTTATAAATACACTTACTAAAATGTCTTCTAATTCAATATCAACTGTCGAAAACTCAACGGTTCACGATCTCACGTATTATGTAAATATAATCAGTCGATACTTGAGCCCTCCATCTACAACAGTGATTCATTCAGAAGATGGTGAACTAACTAGTGATGAAAGACTACAATATGCTATAAAATATTATCGCGAGGCATATGAGCTTTTTCCTAGTTCTTATGACATTAAGGTACGTACCCAAAGTATCGGAAATATGTTCGTAATTCTATGGTTAAGAATGGATTGAGGATACGTTTTATTATATGAGTGCCACCAAAGGAAAACCTACATGTTGTACTTTTTGAATATTTCCTTATAATAAAAATATCTTAAAATCATACAATTTATTTGAATCGTCTCATTAAGATGGTTCGAATGATATTAAATTAGTAGGTATTAAATTGCCTGACTTTGATATTTTTATTAAAAGTAAATATTCAAAAAGTACAGCAGGTAGGTTTTCCCTTGGCGGCACTCATTAAGTGGATTCGATAATCTAAGTAAACATCGGCACATATATTTCTTGTTTAACGAATTCATAATATTTTATAAGTTTATTTATCATATTAAATTTAATAATTTCTATCAATTTTGGGTTATTTATCATACAGCTTTTAGGACATAAAATCGCGATCAAAGAAGGCAACATGACTCAAGCGACGATTCAATTTGATGAATTGTAAGTTTTCTTTCTGATAAAATAAAAAATTTTGCTCTAGTTTCTTGTGCATCTACCTATTTATTTGCAAATCATTGCCATTAAACAATCGATTGATTGTTCACCAATGTTATTGTGTTGTAAAAAAAAACAAAAAAAAAACCAATAAATCGAAAACAAATAAAATTTATAACCTAGACGTACACTCCACCCTAATCATGAACCGTTAAAGGAATATCTTGTCGAGATAACATACTCCGTACGCCATCGGACAATGGACGACAACTTCAGTGAGTAAAAAAAATATTCTTGCACGTTCAGGCACGTGCAATTGAGGCGCAGAGCTTCCCAATAATGTGGCTTTTAGAAGTCCTCCAAAATTGATGTTAAATATTATGGAAAAAAATAATATGGAGCGAAGCCTTGGAAATGCTATTGATCCGTGTGCCACCAGGTTTTCCTAAGTCTGGCTGAAAAATAAATCCGTTTAGGTTACAATCAAAGAGGTCCAACATATAGTATTGTATACGATATAAGGGAGCAACGTTATGAAATTCTCCATATATCGGTGTAGCAACTAATAAGATCTTCAACAAAGTTGTGACCCTATCCCAGCCATTCTCGTAATTTACGCGAAAAAAGTTGATTCACATATTACATACATTATGATGATATTTTTATCTACATTTTTTAAGACAGCATTGATAAAAAAAAAATTGATTACCCAAAGAAGGTGCAAAGTTAATTTTAATTAATATGTATTTAAGTGGACAGCCCAAGAATTTGATGGCGCCTATTTGTTCCAATCAATTGCATATTTACGGAACTAAATTGTATAAAGAATAAAACAACCACATATATAGTCTTTTTCATCTTCTATTATTAACTTTGGTCTTATTACAGCATTTTTCTTACGACTTCCTGCTCGAACTCAAAAAGAAGTGATAATAAATAGTGCTGGTAATCTTTATTTATCTTATTAATTATTTAAGGTAATTATTTAAGGGATATATTATTATGTTAATGCTTTACATTATTTTCCAATTGTAGTATGGCATGAAAATACTGGCAGTTTATTAGATGCTTGTGAATTATACGCCCTGCTATTGAAGGCATATCCAGACACTGTCACCTACTACGGGGTAGTTATTTACAATAGTGTTCATATAATTCATTATCCTTAAAAGCATTAAGATTTTGATCTGAAACATTCTTAAAGGCACACGCTGCCCAGCTTGCATTGAAATGCGAAACCCAACACAAACCACTTTCAGAATGCAACAAGTATAGAAGATTGTTTGGTTGGTTTTAGTTGTTAATTTTTGATTTTTATTGAGGATTTTTATTAAGTAGTTTTAACTCTTTTACGAATGTAATAAAAGTTGAGGACATTTTGGAGCCAATACTTCGTCAAAATATAGTCATACATGAAGTATGCCTCCCTGTTGACATTAAAGTCTTTAATCCCAAAAAAGACATACCCATTCCCATTTCAACTTCGACATCTCCACAACCAAATTATCCGACTAATTTTAACATAACTTATAGCCAGTTAAAAACATGGCTTGAAAGAGCTCAAGGCTTCTATATAGCTAGCAAAGAATGGAGAAAGGTGTTTGAAGTTTCCTTTACTGTAATGGCTAGTTGTGGGATCTTGAAATTTGAGAGGTATTTTTGCAGTGGTTGACAAATCGCTTTATTTTAGACTATAAGCTTTAGAAATCCATTTTGTCTGACCATAATAGTCATAAAATTCTTTTATGCTTAACGCTAACGTATTTTCTAGTGGTCCGAAAACAAAGTTGGTGGCTATTTTTGACGATCCAAAACAACTGCCATCGAAAGTTTTCGAAATTCTCAACAAAGAAAGCTTAACAACATTTAATAATAGCCTAACTTATTTAGGTACCGCTCCGCATCCGTTTGCTTTATCGATTGGTATAGCATGTTTTGTCCATTGCTGTCACGAATTTTACCAATTTGTGGCTGGACTAAAAAGTACGTCACCTGAGGGTATGTTTCTCCTCTTTTAATTGAGAAGTTGAATTATAAACAACCTCATGCTATATCAATTATATCATGCATGTCATCTCTTAAATATATATCGATAATGGATGCAAAACTTTAAGATGGCATTTAAAAGTAAAAATCAATTATCTTACCCTTAGTACATATATATTTGTCTCGTTTTGCTTAAACGTTTCTCTTTTCAAGGTAAACAACGAACATGCCTTACGCCTGTTTATATTCCCGGGCCGTCAAAGAAGTCAGAAACACCTTACGTTCAATTTTTTTCTGGTGACCAAAGGCCAAGTAAAAAACGAAAATTAAGTTTCTTATTGTCCGAGGAGTCAGATGATGGCTATGAAAATGAAACGATCAATGATGATACTACGAATAACGTGAGGAACGTTATGAATGTTAGAAATTTATTAATTGAAGAACCTTCACAAAAAAAAGATCCTTCAGTAATGAGAAGGAGACAATTAGATACACGTCTACTAAATTTAATCAAAGAGTGGGAAGGTATATTTTTTTACAAAATTATATTTATTTTTTAAAAAAATTATTTTGAAATTTTGTTAATTTTATATTATAATCTTTTTATACGTCACCAAAATTTACAGAAACATACAGTGTCTCAGATACTTATATTGAAGAAGCAATGTCATACAGGGATCGAGCACTAAATTGTTGGCAACTTTGCGCCACTCTAATTGAACGCGTTGATGGTGAAACGCCAATTCTGGAAAAAGGTACATTGCTTTAAGATACCCCAGATATTTTTAAAGTTGATATTTAATAGTTGATTTTATTTTTCTTTTAATAGAGTTGGAACGATTTATAGATGAATGGAATCTTCCATTTGATATTTCAAATGCGATATTATTAACACGTGGTGACATTGCTTTATCTCAGGGACAATTAAGAGAAGCGAACACATTCTATCATGAAATATGTTCTCGTAGTTCAGGTGCCTGGGAAAAATATCGTAGATCTCTATCATCCTTATACTCGAGTGCACAATCAACGCAGGATGATGAATTAGACTCTGCATCGACAGATGAATTCTCAATAAAAGAGCAGATACCTCTCCTATTACTTTTTCGAGTTTGCTATTCTATTTCTATTATTTACCTTGCGATTGATTGGTGTTCTCAAGCCCGCGTTGAGCTATACATGATTTTGGTTGCGATACCTTTTACTCCAATTACACAAGAACATTTCGAGAAAGACGATTGGCTTGGGGATAAAAAAGAGATGGAGACCATCACGTGCAATGATGGATGTAGACGTGCAAAATTTCAATGGATAGAGACTACACAAGAAGATTTGGTTGTGAGGTCCATCAAAGAGTTGATGAGGTGCTTTGAAGTAAGCAGAATTTGTATTTTTTTTGTTGCTGTCATATGTCTTTAAATTATATGGATATTTATTCTCCTCATTAATATTTATAGAAGGAGCTTAATGCTGGAATAAAATGTTACCCATTGGGCCAAACATTAGACCAAACATTGGGTAATATAATTGTTTTATCTCAATGTGGTTGGCCATATTGGCGTGATCGAATGTTTCGGCCAGTAGTTATACCACTAATTAAAAAATGTGGGGGATTAATTTACCCGGATCTATTGAGATTTGTAAACAGTGAGTAAATAAAACTTTAATAATATATATATATGTACTATGAGCTTATTACTGATTTAAAATTCATTTAGATCTTGACATTCTTCGTGAACTCTTGGCGCTATATCATGAATCGCCGAATCTCAAATTTTCCTTTTGCCCGATATCGAAGAGTGACCACTCTATTTCAACGAATATATCGATACGAGCCTTAGAAAGCTGTATTAATCGTCCTTCATATAATGAGACTTTGGTCGCATTTTATCGGGAAAGGTTAACGACAAATAATTAAATATGGCGCGAAAAGTTTAGACATTCGGTACTTTAAACTGTAAAAGATTTTTATTTTAAACGTATAAATATTAAAATACATTATTAAAAGTAATCCTTATTGAGACCTGTAATATTATGTTTTCTTAATTTTAATCTAATCAGTAGTTAGAGTTTTTTAGAGGGAATTTTTGATAGTTATTTCAGACTTTTAGACGCTAGTTAATTATGTGTTATTGGTTGTTTTTTTTACTCGGAAGTTGAATCCAAATGCGTGTAATTTTAATTAAAAAATTTTGTACATAAATATATAACTTAATTTATTATTAACTGATGATATTTTTACATCTTGTTGTTCTTATCAATGTAGGGAATTGATATTTCCCCACACCTTTTTTGACAATGCAAAATTTTTTAGGGCCATGCTCCAAGGCAAAAATATCGTTCCTGATGGATCGGCGGTACTGTTCCTGACAGGGTAAGAAACAATATTGATTTACGTATACGTACTACTATAGTGAAATATATGAAAAAAGTTAGGATTAGGGTTCGTCTACATATCAGGAACAGTATTCAAATAAATTTTACCTAAATTCTTTTTGTTTAAATTTTACAGATCTTTACAATTAAAACAAAGTTAATCAAATTTCGGAACAAATATTTAACTTGATTATTTAATAATTGATGCTTAAAACTTTACAAAATCATAGTTAGATATTTTGGTATAATCAAATTTAGCAACGTTTTTGAATAAATTTAAAAGAATTGTTACGTATTACCTTTATGGATTTTTGCATTGTTCACTATGGATGCATATAAATTACTACGATTTTATTATTTTTTTTTTAAAATCTTTGAATTTATCTGATAATCATTGTATCAAATTTAATAAAAAAATTTTTATTTGAATTCTACAGAGTTGTAGAATTCAAATAAAAAATATATATATTAAATTTGATTTAGTGGTTATCAAGATCTCTTTAATTAAAGTTTTAAAAATATCTTTAATATACTAATTACTTTAAGAATTTCTATCCATACGTATGAGCGTTGTTAAGGTAAAAGGGCAGATCGGGCTTTAAATTATACGATGCGATTCATATTAACTTTCTTTTATTAAGGGTAGAGTACTTGTAAATCATTTTTATATCATTTTATCGTGCAAATAATCTAAATGTAAATGATAAAAAATATATCGCTACGTGGTAAAAAAACTCTCAACTTTTATCAAAAATTTGTGTTTATATATTAGGATATTTTATTTTATATTAGCAAAATTTTGGAAGCAATATTATTTTAAAAAATATATTTGTATATATTTTACAAGTTTTTAGTGGTGAATACAAATTCTTGATAGTAAAATTCGTCTATGTAATACAAAAAAAAATTTGTTTTAGATTTTTATATTAAATGGAAATTATAGGTAATTTTTACAAAAGTCAAGTATAAATGCAGACATATTGTAATTAATCATGACCTACTTTATAATAGATTTTTTATATTAAAGTAATTAGGTTATAAACTAATTATAGCAATATGTTTACATTTATATATAAAAAGATAAGATATTATTAGTTTTTTTTAGTTGTTTTTATTATTAATAATATTTTTTTTTTAGATTTTAGGTTTTATTAATTATAAATTAGCATCATGACAAAACTTAATCAGTATTTTAGATAAAATATTATTTATAGTTGTTTTTTATTTTGTATTAAAATAATGTTTTGTTTATTTATTTTTTTAGTTTAAGATAATTTTTTTGATTTTTTGATTTTATTAACATTTTTAGATAATGATATTTATATTAGTATAAAAGTATATATAACTGATTATATATATATATTTTTTATATTACTTATTTAAAAAGTTTAAAGGTTTTTTACTAATTGTTATTTTATTTTTTATTTTTTTTTCAGTATTAAGATGACTTTTTTGGCTTTTTGATTTTATTAATACTTTTGTTAGACTTATAGCAAGTATATAACTGGTTATACATATAATCTTTTATATTACTTATTTAAAAAGTTTGTTTAAAGATTTCTTATCAGTTGTTATACTTAATATTTCTACTTAAATGTTTTATTTAAACTTTTTGATCTGAAATTTTTTTACAAATTTCATCAAATCAGTTATATTTAAATTCTTGTTTCAACTTTAGGACTATAATTTTTAGATTATTTTTATCTTTAAAACAAACCTATTAGAGTGAATTATATATATATTTTTTATTATCAACTTGGTTTTTGCTATGATTAAAATTAATACTTGTAATCAAAGTTATTTATTAAACTGTTTTTACTCTTATAAAGTTTATTTAAATTTTAGTACTTATTTTTTTAATATTATATTTTTATTTTTTTATTAACTATTACTCAGAACTGATAGGATTTCTTAGATTATCAATTCAGAAATTTATTTATTTATTTATTTTTTTTGGTATTAAAGTAAGGTTTTGCTTATATCATTATTAGTAATTTTAGTTGTACATATTAATATACTATATATTAAAGATATACTAAGATTGTAAAATACAAAATAAAAACTATATACAAGAATTAAAACTCAGACAACTTTATTTGCAATCTAAACTAACTATGGTGATCAAAGCTTATCTAGATTTGTAATGTTAAAATATAATTATAAGATGTATTATGATTAATTCAAAGTGTTGATCATATATTAATTTTTTTAATAGTCTATTCAATTGGTAGACAAGTATTAGGATGTAAGAGCAATTGATCTGCTATTTCACATAAATATGAGTATGTATAGTTTGTATATGATCTTTTGTAATATCAGTTTGTTGTATTTGTTGTAAAGTATTGTAAATATTAAGAGTTTGAAAAGATATAATATTGTTATTTTTTTTTCAGTTAGAGAAGTCAATGCAGTATGGTTTTCATATTTGGTTGTAAATTTGATTATTAATATTAAAAAGTATTTAAATAATGATTTGTAAGACTATCTTAGTTGGTATATTGTAATTATAAATTGTTTCAATTAAGGCTTTGGATATAAGACTTTTAAAAATAAAGTCAAGATAAAAAGAATTTGCTTGAAATGATATTTAGTTAAATAAAGAATGTTTTTGAATTTTTTGAATAAGTTCATGAAGCTAACCAGTAGATAGATTAAGATCAGTTTTAGATAAAATGTGTTAAATTGATAAATTAATAATGTTTGTAATAAGAGAAGAGTTGAGACAGGTTAGCTAATATATGTGAGAGTCAAAAAGATTACATCTAAAGCAATTAGTATTTGTAAAAATAGTTAGATATATGTTATGAAAAGAAAAGTATATTGGTAATTCATTTTGCAGAACTTTGATTTTAAAGGCTTCAAATTGATTAAGTTTAAAACTAATAAAATTAAATAAGAGTTTTTGGTTATGATTAAGATATATCTATGTTAATTGCTAGTCTATATAGTAATTAATATGAGACTATTCATTGTTTTTTTTTTTTGTAAGAACCACATTGCCAATATGTGAGCTTTGTAAATATTTTTATTAAAGTATCAGATAGAAAACTCAATAAGATTTTGTTCTTATTATAGAATATGAAAAGGATTGTAGATATTTGTATATTAAAGAAATCTAATTTTTAATTTTTATAAATTTATATAATCTTAATATTTTATCTGTTTTTTTATATAACTTTATATTTAAATTAATTAATATTGTGAAACCTAATAATATGATAAAATTAAGATACTGGGACCTCACATGAGAACAGATATAATAATTAATTCCTTAATATAAATATCCCAGCAATTAATTGCATTAATATGATTAATTAAATAAATTAAAAAATAAAATTTAATAGATAAAAGGAATTTATTAAGTAAATAGATTTAAATAAATAAATTAGAAGAATTGAATTAAATAGTTTAATGAGATTAATATAATTAAAGAAGTTATAATTAAAAATTAATATAAATAAAGGCCAAAATGGCTCTAAGGGATGACATGTTTAGTTTGTTTTATTAAAAAACAAGTTTTAATACATTATATTATTTATTATAAAATCCTAACACTAATACTATTAAAAATTTTATAAATCCCAATAACTATCATTATTTGTTTAAGTTCTTGTTTATATAACTTACCTTACTTGTATTTATTAACTCAAAGTAACTGAAAGCCTTAATCACCTATCAGCCAAATCTAACACACTCTTTTAAAAGTTTACTTATTATAAATTATATATTTTAAATTATGAAACATTAGAGTTACAATTTTCTAAACTTAACATTTTGGTAGTGACTGTGAAATCTGAAAACAATGTTTGCTACCTATCACTGATTCAAGGAAAAATTGAATTAGTAAAAAGAAGAAATTTTGGTCTGATTCAATGTATTGTAATTCTAGCAGTAGTATAAGAAAAAAATTAATATAAGTTTTAGTTAGTACTGTTAATCTACAAAAATGACTATAACTCTTGAACCACTAGGCAGAATTCAATAAAACCACTACCATTCAAATTAGCTTACTAAGACAGTTCTAATAAGATATAAATCATCCATTTCTGATTACAGGATCACAAGATCGAATTCAATAACCAAATTAATAAGAAAGCTGTGATCTGATTAGTTGAATAATAACTGTGCAAAATATCATATATATATAACATATATAATATATATAACATTTATTTTTTTTTTTTTATTTTTTTTTTTAAGGTGAAGTCTTGCTTATATCTTTATTAAGTAATTTATAAAATAATAACATATGTGCAGTATATACATTATTACTATTTGTATTAGTACAAATAAAAGAAAAATTATATGCAAGAATAAAAGCTTAGACAATTAAATAAATCTAATTTATCTGTGACCTAAACCTATTAGAGTGATCAAAAACTCATCTAGATAATATCATTTATAGTTAAAATAAAGTTAGAAGTTGTATGATACTTGACCTATAGAGTAGCCCAAGTACTAATTTTTCTAAAGGCCATCCAACGAGTGGACAGATTTCAGTATATGAATGAAGTTGGTCAGGTTGACTACAGAAACAAGAATATGGAAAATTATGATGAGTATATATATTATTTCTACTATGGGAAGATGAGCTTTGTTGCATAGTACATGTATTGGTTATTTGTTGTTGTTTTTTCTAATTTGAGAAATTAACACAGTAGAATTTCTATAATTGTTCATAGATTTGTTTGTTAATTTCAAGCAGAATATTAATTGTGATTGTTGATGCTAATTTGTATAGAACTTCTAAGTTCTGTATAGTTTTAATTAGAGATAGGGGAATGAGATCTTTGAGAGTAATTTCTAGGTAGTGTGATAATGAATGGAGAGGTATTTTTTTGAACACTGAATGGTCTTTAATTTTTTGGATAAGTTCTTTAGTTTTATTGTTAGAAAAATCTAAATTGGCTGAGTTTATACAATTAGTTATTGCATTGAGAATAATGATATCAAAAAGAGAGAAATTGGCACAAATGCATCAATGTAATGATGACATAGTTGAATTGTAATAAAAACAATTAGCATTATGAAAAGTTAGGAGATAGATTTTATGATAGAGGTTTTGAGTAGGTAGTTTATTAAGAAGTATTTTAATTTTAAATGATTTGGATTGGTTAAGTTTAAAATTAGTAAGGTTGTAGATTAATTTTTGATTATGATTAAAGTATAGCCAAGTTGAATTCTAGTCGATATGATGGGCTAATAGAGTCTATTCATCATTTCGTTTTTGTGATGACAATAGTGTGAGGTTGTAAGCTTTACAGATACTTTTAACAAAGTATCTGATAGGAAGTTCAACAGGAAATCTTTCTGTTTCAAAAAATAATAAATGATATAGGTTGTGAATATTTGTATAATTGAAGTATAATGGTAATTCGTTTGTATATTGCTTAGCAAGTGAGTCTGCTAGATTGTTGAGAGTATTCTCTGAGTAAGCTTGAACTTTATGAAAAATGATATTTAATTTGTATGATTTAATAATGTTTAATAAAGTATGCCATAATGGCCAAGAATTAAATTTAAAGAGTTTAAAGGTGATTGATTAAGTTAAATGAATTTTGATATTATGGATTGAGAATCTGTATAAATGTTAATTGTAGAATTTCAGGAGGTAGTTGAAATAGCAGACAGAATAGAGAAGAGTTCAGCCTTGTAAGAGGATGGCCAGAGGTGAACTTTGGCAATAAATTTGTAGATAACTTGGTCATTAGAATCTACTTGAACCTAGCTGATATCCATAGTACAGTTATTTGTATTTATACCAATTACTGAACCATCGGTATAAAAGTTAAATGAGTTATATGATAGGTTATTGAAAGATATTTGATTGAGTCTGTTAGTTGCATCACTTGCTTCAAAAATTGCAGAGAAGATGGAGTTAAAAATAGGAATAGAAGGCAATGATAGTAGTAAAGAGTTTGGCAAAGGCCATTTAGTTGTAGCAGAGCTGAGAAGGTCTAAATAGTTTGCATTTATTTTAACTAGTTTGAAATAATTCTATCAAAAAATTGAGCAGATGTAATAGATAAAGTATTAATAGTGCATGATGTAGTTATTCATTATAAGTTAAGTTGACAACCTGAACAAGGAACAAGATTAATCTGTTGAAGTGGATAGTAATTAGTACTGTTAATATTGATATCAGTTTGCCAATGTGTGATTGATATTTGGTTAGAGTCTGTAAGGTGTTTACAAATTTTGCCTATAATAATTTTCTCATTATTGAAAGTAATCGGCCATAGTTTATGTTTTTTGGAAATATTATATGTGTTATATGTGAAGAGGTTTGTTTCTTGCTGTTGGTATTGAAGTTTAAGAAGGCGATAGTGATGATTTTCTATAATAAGATTTTCAAGTTTAGTAAATCAGATCGGTTTTCTGCCTTTAGGCAAATGAAGAAGTCTTGGAGATAGATGTAGCTATTCAAGAAATATAGTATTGTCTGAGGTGTAAAGTTGTTTAAGATAAAGTAGGTTTAGTCATCTAAGTTGTTTTTTAAAAGTTATATATTTGGGATGATATTGAAAAATAAGTTCAAGAGGTTGGAGTTGATAATAGATAATGTTTGGTCATAATATATTGCTATTAGCTCTAATAGAGACAGCAATTTGTGAAAATAGTTAAATAATTTTGAAATTAAGAGTATGTTTATCTTGGTCATCAACATTAGATTGAGAATGTTCAAGAATGTTTATAGTAGACCAAAGGTTGTTTTGAAGCTGTTGTAATCTAATACGAGTAAAAACACTTAGTAAAAAGAATTATTAATTCATTGAAGAAATGAAGTAATATGGTGTTGTAATTGTATATTCCAAATGTTGTATATATTATATAAGTAGGAGTAAAGCATTGTACTATTAAGAATTGATCAGGCAAAGTGAGATTTGTGTTTGGCAACTGTAAGATATTTGGCCAATATGCAGTTGTATATAGTTTTGGGAAGTATAATATTATATATTCTGTATTCTAATATTAAAATAATAACTGTATTAATAATGTAAGTAATTTGTTTGTTTGTAATGTTTTTTGTATTTGCAGTATTGATTAGTTGAAAAGCTTCTTCTTGAATTAGTTTAATTGTATGAGTTTGTTTGTTGTTAAGTGTAAACCAACAATCTAGATATTTAAAAGGTTGGTTATTAGGAATAGAGTTAGGAGTAGAGTTGAGGAAAGTAATAGAAGTAGGTTTGGCATTTGTGACAAATATTAATTTGATAGGATTAATCTGAAGATTGGCCATTTGGTAAAAGGATGCTGCCATTTGAGTGATTTGTTCTAACTTATTTTTGGATTAAGCAATCTATAATATGTCATCTATATAAGCAAGAACTGAGGTAAAGGCTTGAAGGTGTTGGTATCAAGAAGGTTGTAGACTGGTTTTTTATAATGTTGAAAGGGTGTAGCCAGTAAATTGAGATGCAATTCTGTGAATAAGAGGGTTATAGTAAATATGCCAAAATAATGATGTTATTGTTTCTCCTTGGTCAATTCCATTTTTGACAGAATATGAATCTGTAAGTCCAAAGTTAGTTATGACTTGGTTGTGGTGATCATTAAGCAGGTTAGTAAGAACTTCTACTAATTTAGGTGGCATATTGATTCGTATTAGAGATTTATAAAAGAGGTTAGAGTTTACTAAGTTATAAGCTTTGCTTATATCCTAAGATATAAGCCAAAGTTCTTTGGAATTGCAAGAGACTTCTTCAATTATATTGTTGAGTATATGAATTAGTATTGCTGTACTGTTACCAGGGAGAGCAATATAGTTATAAGAAGATAATATTAGATGTGAGATAAAAGTAGTGTTTAGGCGGTTGGTAAGAAGTTTAGTATATAATTTTTTAATATACTCTAAAAGACTAATAGGTCTGGTATTAGTTAAACTTCTATCAAATATAGGTGTTTTGGAAATAAGAAAGATTCTTCCTTCTTTTCATTGTTTGGATATACTGTTAGTTGAAATGCATCTATTAAATAGAGCAGTTATAGCTTGAAGAAATGGTAAACCAGCATGTTTAAGCATTTCATAGCTTATGCCTGAGGGGCCACAAGCTTTATTATTTGGGAGTTTTGCAAGTATATTAGAGATTTCTTCTTTAGAAAATTCTGCTAGTACCTCTTGATACCATTCTGAGTGAATGTTTGTTTTAGGTTGATATTTATTATTCCAAGAGGAATTATAAATTTATTGATTAATTTGTCGATATGCTGTCCATTAATTGAAGTGTTGTTGAATATGTGTTTTAATTTCTTGTACTTCTGTAACAACATCATGGTCTGTTTTAATGTTGTCAAACTTTACAGAATCTTTGTGGCAATTTAATATGCTGTTAATTATTGATTTTGGTTGGGACTGGAGTTTATTACATCTTTTGGCTATGTTTTCATTAATTTGTTGTCTAATTATTTTAATGTTTTTGATATTACATGCATGATAAAGTGCTTTCCACTCATCATTAGCATTTGAGATCCAGTCAGTTAATAGGTTATGTCTGGTTGGTAAAGAAGGAATAGTAAGATTATCAGTATTATTTAGTTGTTGAATTGTGTTGTTAAGTTGTATAGGTATAAGTGTTTGATTTTATAATAAGGCTTTGATTTGTCAGATTATATTTCCTAGCTTTTTAAAACTATGATGTAAAAAGGAAGCTTTGGCAGAGTATATATGTTGAAAGTTACACATTGTAACTTTTTTGTTAGGAATATGTTTGAGAGCAGCTAAAATAACACTGGCTTGAATTTTGTGCCATGTTGTTTCTAAGGATTCTGTTGTATTAACAGTTGTAGATGTATAGTTAGAACTAAGATTAGTAGCTACTTGATCAGTATATAATTGCCAAAGTTCTTCATTCATTTTTTTGTAGAAAAATATTCTTTTTCTATTTTGGTTGCAGAATGTCATTTGCCAGAATGAGCATAGGAAAAGAACCAAGAGGAGATTAGGATTTTATGGTCACTATTTGTGCTAGTTTTGGAGTCATCAATATTGTATGAGATGAGGTAGTAGATAATTGAATGGTTTGCCCAGATGTAATCAATTCAGCTTTGAAATCAACTGCTTTGCCAAGTATTAAATAGTGATTGAGTATGGGCAGCTAGGTCATATATGTTGTTGTATTGAAGAAAATGCAGAAATTTGTATTTTATAGAAGAGGAATGTAAACTATTATCAGGGGCATTGAAGTCTTTCAGAATAATAGGTTGTAAGTTTGAACTTGTGGCTTGTTAGAGCCATGAAATAACAGTATTTTGAACAGTTAATCTGAATTGGATATCATCACAAAGTAGATATACTGATATAATGCAGAATTTGAAGTTATGTTTAAAGAGAAAATCAATAGCAATAGCATAACTAGGAAGGTTGTATATTTTGTGGATATGTGGTTTAAGCCAGTTATTAATCATAATTGTAGTACCAGCTTTTGGGCTGTTGCTACATAACTAGTAGTATGTAAAATATTTGAATTTTTGCAGTTTTGTTATTGTATTTGTGTTAGCTATTTTGGTTTCAGTAATGCTAACTATATTCAGATTGTTTGTTAGACAGAAGTTCTTCTACATTTATTGTTTAAGATCTTCATTGTAGCCTTGAACATTGTGGATACTAATTAATAACTCAAGAGGTTTACTAACAGGAGTAGATTGTAAGTTTTCATTTATTGAGTTGGAAGGCTAAGGTGTAATTGTATATCCAGAAGAGAGTATGTTATTTGTGTTTATGGTTTTGAAATATATAGGGGTTTTGTATTTGCTTTGTGATTTGAATTTAGTATTAGTAGATGCATGATTAGCAGTTTGAGAATTAAGTTGAAATTTAAGAGGTATATTGAGAAAATCATTAGTAAAAGGAATGTAATGGTTTGGTAGAATAGTAAGCTTATATGGTAAATAAATGTGAGCTTCTGTTTTGTCTGTTTTTAGTATTATTATTGAAGAATTTAATAAGTATGTAGAGTTGATTTGTTGTAAATATTAAAAGAAAGTTTTTATAGTAAGTTGGAGATGTAGTAGAGGAAAATGATGATATTGGAGAAATTTGTTATAGCAGTTGTCCAAATCATAGAAGTTTAATGATATTGATAATGATTTGGGTTGTATATCTTCTGTAGGGTTGCTCACCATTTTAAGCTCAGTTTTCACAGCTGCGAAGAGTGCCATAGCCTGCCCTATACATTGGGTCTGACCATTGTTATCTTGGTTCTCCATGTAAATGGACTTACCCACCCATCTACTTATATCATTCTCTTTTAAGAATGATTTACTAAATGTAGAGAATATCATTATCTTAGAAGTGGTAGTTGCATTTATGAATTCTACAGAAGAAATTATTAAAAAGAGCTATATGAAGTTGTTGAAGGTAAAGTAGCAAAGGTTTGGTTTAGGTTTGGTTTAGAAATAGGGTTTTCAGTATCTTGGTAAATATTAGGAAGTTCTTGGTTTGTATTAGAGTTAGACATAATTATATCATCATCATCAATTATTAAGGAATTTGATAGAGTTTGGTTTGTTTTTTTTGGTTTAGTTGTATTGGATGTTTTAACTGTATTTTTAGTAATAGTTGGATTGGGTTTGGGTTTGAAAAAATTAGTGCTAATTTTGGGAGCTTTAAATTGTACTTTGAATTTTGAAAGCAAAGTTTTCTCTGCTTCTGAATAAAAACATTCTTTATAAGCTTTTCTAATATATAAAATAGATAATTTGTTAAGAGATTTAAGAATAAAAAAGTAAGTGATTACTCTGGCTAAGTAATGAGTATCAACTAGTTTAGATGCAATTTTATTGATTGTTTGTTGAAAATAAAGATTATCAATTTGGTCATTAATAGCAGCTGCCTTTAGATATGCATTGAAATATGTGTAAAAGTAGTAACTTTTATAACTATAGTCTGAGTCTTCTGTTTTGTCAAGTTTGTTTTCTTTCAAGAATTTTTTTTTAGCTTTATTTGCAAGTTGTTGTAAATATGTAATTGGTATAGGTTTTTGAAAAGTAGCAGGAAAATCATTATCATGTCTAAATATAGAAATGTTCAGAATTGGATATAGATATTTGGGTTTGGAACTTGAAGAGGGGTCTGAGTTAATAGGTGCAAGAAAGTGTTTAAATGGTTTTTTAAAGAAAAAAGTAGATAGATTTTTAACATCATGTTCAGTATCTTTAGGAAGTGTAGTGCAATTTGTTACAGTACAGATATAAATATGATAGAGTACTGCTTTAAAGCATTGTTGAGAATGTTTACATAATAAGTCAATAGAGTTGATAGTAAATTGCTGAGGTAAAAGGGCTTTACATGTATTAGAGAGTTTAAGGGTGATTTGATATTTAATGAAATTAAAGGTTTTTTGTTTATCAATTTTGATAAATTGACATTTGTAAATATCAAAGAATTTTTCAAATCATGATTTAAAATCTGTTAGATAATTGTTAAGAGATGGAATTTGGAATGTTTAAAGAAAGTGTTGTTTAGATATATTAAGAGAAATATTAATGTTGAATTTGTTATCATTTTGTATTTTAAAGAGAGATTGGTTAACATTATCTTCACTAATGTTGTAGTAGAGTCTAAAGTAGATAGAGTGAAGTTTAAGATCTTTATTGAATTTTTTTGCATTAATGGTTTTGTATTTGTTATGAAGAATAAGATATAGATGAGCTAAATTAAGTGCAATTTGTGTTCTGTTTAAAGTAGTATAGGGTGGAATTGAACTATATGAAGCAAAAATTTTAGAATAGTTAAGATGAGTAAAGAGAGTAGTAGTGAATTCCTTAAGTAATGTGATAAAAGTTGAGTGAATTAATTCAAATGAAATAGAAAAGGATTTATCTATAAATGGATTGTTTTCATATATGAGATCTGTTAAAAACTTAGGATGAAGTTCAGCTAAAGTTTTAACTAGATACATATAGTTAAACTTGGATGCTAGTTTGCCTTTAGTTGCTTGTTCGGTGATTTACTAAGGTATATATTAATAAGATGTAGTTTGATAAAGTTAAGGATTTGTAAAGCTAGTTTGTTGTCAAAATAAATATGATGTTTCATGTTTTCAGTTATTGGATATTCTTTGAACCAATCAAGGTCATTAGAAGTATCTCTAATACTTTGTTTCTGTTTTTATTTTTGTTGTTTTGTAGATTGTTGAAAGTTAGATTTTTTAGAAAAGATTGAATTATAAAGTTGAATTTTATCTTTTGCTAACAAGTACTAAGTCTATAAAGGATAACAATTTTTTTGTGATTTGGATTTAATGGAGTTCGATAAAAAGATTTAAATTTAATATTTGGAATGTTGGATATGCAGGATCAGTGAATTAGAGAGCCTTTAAAAATATATGCTACTGTATAGTCTGGTGCATGATTATGTTAGTTATCTATAAAAACACATTGAATATTTTTGACTTTATAAAGAAAGCAAGTATGATAGTATTGGAAGTAGGCGATTATGGCTGTAGAAGCTAGATTTGTTTGGAAATTTGGAAAAAGGATATGTACTAAGAAGGAAGAAAAAGAAGAGATTGAAGGTTATGTTTAGTCTACTAATTTAGAAATTGAAGAAGCAGGTAGTTCATCTGATCGTTTAAAGCTTTGTGCAGAAATAGTAGTTCTAATTTAAGTTTGAGTTGGGTTTAGAGGTTGACCAATTGTTGTTGGATGAGTAATTTTGTAATGTTCGTAGGTAAAGCTTATATGAAACTTGCCACAAAGGCAGGTTGTAATAGCAGTTTGAAGAGAAACTTTAAAGTAGTGATGTTGTTTTTTCTTATCACAGATATTAGGTTTAGCAGAGACTGATAGGACATATAATGCTTGAGGTTTATTTTTTTAGAGTCTAACTTTGTACCTGTCTTTATATTTAGAATAATAATAGTCAATATTATAGGAATCTGGTTCCTAAAAGTTAGTTAAAATAGGCATTTTTTGGAGTAATTTTTAAATTGGAGTGTGACAAATAAGGAATATGATGACTAAGAGAGTATGACAAATAAGGGATATGCCAATAAGAGGGTATGATGTTTAAGGTAACACCCAGTGTAACACCTAAGTGATCGATGTGATTACCATATAACAAGAGTTGTGTAATTTATTTAAGACTAAATTAGTAAAAATTAAAAATAGATAAAACAAAGTTAGATTTATATAAATAGATTAATAATATTGATTAGTAATTTAGATCTGCAGATCTGGAGCACCTAGAGGACCAGAATCCCTTCAAAAAAGTAAAAATTTTTTTTTGCAAAAGTAGAATATAGTTTTCAAGAGAGTTTTGAAATATTTTAATTATATAATCATCAGTTTTAAACTATTTATAGTATATAATATATTAGAATAATGACAAGAATGAGCTGAACAAGTTTGTTTTATATAACAACTATGATTTACTTAATAAACTTTTGAGTTTTTGTAGAAAAAAGAAAATTATAAAGTTTAATTATATCTCAGTAATAAAAGCCTTTGAGGATATAAAACTGGGCTGCTTATATGTAAAATTCTGTTAGAAACAATTTTACTTAGGCAGCCAAAGTAGATTTACTTAATAAAAAATTGAGAAAAGAATAATTATGTTTAGAGAAAATTTGGTACAAGTGATCATCAGGAAGAGTTAATGATTTGTGTCCAGTTTTCATTCTTTGGTTTTGAGTCTATTAACATTGTAATATGCAATTTTAATCTTCTTTCTTCCTTCTTTCCATCTTTTTTTCAATTGTTCTTGTATTGCCTTTGCCATTTCTTCTCTTTTTTTTTCTTTCTTCTCTTACTTCTTTCTTCTTTTGGATAAGGTTGTATTTTTTTTTTTCTGTTTTCAAAATTTTTCTTTCATCTTATAAAAACTCTCTTATTTCCTTATCCATATTCATAAATTCAACTAAGGCACCTTTAGGAATGATTGGTCATGCCTTCCCCTATTAAGACACTTACTTTCTTTAGTTTTTCTAATCTTCCTAAAATTTGGCCTAGCATATCCTCTATATGTATGCTCTTTTCTTGTTGATATATCTTATCTTTCTTTTTTTTTTTTTCTTGGCTTTCTTCTTTCTTCTTATCTATACTTTTGTATCTTCTTTGGTTTTTAATATTATGTCTTAGACTGTTGTTTTCTTCTTCTATCATTTGAGCTTTTGGTATTGGGTTTCTTCAATTATCTTTCCTGTTTGTATATGTTTTATTTCATTGATTTTTTTCTTTACTTTTATCTTCTTCTGTATCAGAAGTTTGACTTAATCTATCCCAGCTTCTTTCTTTTTTATCTTTGAAATTTCCTTTTCTTTTGGACTTTCTTTTTCTTTCATTAAGCCAATATATCCAAAAATTGTTGTACATAATTGGTTTTAATTATGCTACCTTCATGTCTTCTCCTATTGTAAATGTAATTAATGCTGTTCTTCTTTGGTTCCTATTTTAGTTTGATAGGATGTATACTGACTTTGCTTCTTTATTTCTCAAACATTATAATAATAAGACTTTTGAAGTATTTCTGAGTAATTCTGTTAGTTTGGCTGTATGTTTTGTTTGTCTTTCTCTTGCTTCATGGTCTTCTCTTCCTCTTGTTACTCTCACCAACTTGTTGTTGTCTGCTAGCAATAACCATAGAATATTTTCTTCTTTTATGTTTTGCATTTGTACTATTGCTAAAGCTTTGTACTTGAACTTTTTGATGCATATTATCTGCACATCTTTAATTCTTTTGCAGATATATTCTACTTCTTTTTTGTTTATATTAGCCAGTAAGTCCCATATTGTTAAGTAAGTTGTGTTGTTACCAGGTCTTTCTTTTTTCTCATATTCTTTATTGTATAGTTCTTCTCTGTTGGTGCTTACTTTAATCTTCTCTTTTCCAAATCTTGATATATGTTTTCCTTTATCTTGATGTTTTCCTTGTAATCTTTAAGTTCTTTTTTTTCACTTCTTTTTTTTTCTCCTCTTCTGATATCATCTTGTACCAATCACTTTCTTTTCTATTAATTCTTTGTATTGCTTCTTCTCTGCTATAATTGCAATCAAAAACTACTTCTATTTACAGATTTTCTCTTTTGAATACTTCATCGATGTCTATCACATGTGTATTATTTTTTAGAGACCATCTAATAAACTTTATACATTCTTTTTTTGTTTCTCCAAGAATCTCATATGCTGATATATTGGTGATTAAGCTATTGTTTGATCATAATTTCTTCTGCTTGATATCTATATACTTTGTTTTAATGCTATTTCTACAATGTTGATTTCTTCTTCTGTTTCTTGCTTTCTTCTTTTTTGTCTTTCTCTTTTCTCTTCTAATGTGTTTTGTCTTGATTGCTTGCTATTCATTTCTATATCTTTTTGTTCATTTATTCTTTCTTGTTCTTTGACTTCTTGTTTCTGGACATTAGGTCTTAATATAGCTTTATTGTTAGCTTTTGTACTTATTTCTGTCCTTTTTTCTTTTTGTATTATATTAATTTTCTCTTGTTGTTTTCCTATATTTCTAAGTTTTTCCTCTGTAGTTCTCTTTTTTTCTTGCTTTTGTTTAGTATTTTCTTCTTAATTTATTCTTTTTATTTCTTGTTGCTTTTTGTTGTTGTTGTGGTGATTGTGTTGTGTTTGTTTTTTTTCTGCATCCTAACTTTTTGTAGTTATGTCTAGTTTCTTTTCAGATTGTTCTTTTTCAGCTTTTTTCAGTATTTTTCTTGTTAATTGTAACAGAGCTACTTTATATAGGTCTTGCTTTATTAGTATTGCTACAATTCTGTCTTCTCTATCTGGTATTGCATATGTTTTGCCTGTCTTATTAAAAAAAACTTTGCTATGCACACTACTCATTGCCCAGTATACTCTTTTTATAAAAATAGTTTGTAGACTTTCTTTATATTTTTGTGATATGCTTTTATCTATTTTGTAGCTTATTTTTTTAGAATGTTCTGTTATGTGCTTTGCTATATCTTGTTTACTTGTGGTTCTATTGATGTTTTGTTTATACTATTTGTTTAACTATTTTGTATGTATCTGTTTTGCCTAATCTGTTATGTGTTGCTTGTGTAATATAAACAGCTCAATATACAGGATCAATGACAATCTCTACAATTTTCGTTTGCTTGCTAAATTTTTATAGAAACTTGAGTTTTCCTCTATTGTTGCTTTGTTAGTGCCTGTAGTACTTTCTATTACTAAACTTGTTTGATGCTCTTTTTATTGCTGTTTCTTTTCTTTAGTGCTGTTTATAACCTTTCTTATTGCTGGTTATGCAGAAAATCTATTTTCTTTTTTACCAATTTTGTTTCTAAGTGATTATCAGGGAGAGTGTGTGTTGGTTGCAATGATTAAATTTTTGCTTCAAATGTTTTTTTTAAATTAGTTTACATTTGCTAGCAGTTATTATGTAATAAATTATAAAAATTTTATTATTTCATTCAGTGTTGGGCTAACCAGACCAATTTGACCATTTGACCAGACCAATTTGACCAATGACCAGTCTGGTCAAGCATCTTTAACATTGGTCAAGTTGGTCAAGTTGTTTAGTTATAAGAAAAAATTGTTCAATTAGACCAAATAACTATTATTAAATTTGCTTGATTGTTATATTGCTAGACTATTTGACCAATTTGACCAGACCAGTTTGACCAGAAACCCTTCGACTAATGATTAGCAAATTTATAGTCGATCACTAATTTGACCAATACTGATTTCATTATAATATTGTTACAGTAGAAAGGCCTTCTTTAACTCCTTACTATAACAATGACATGGCTACAGAGATCCTTTACAGGTTTATAGCAGTGTCCAAGAGGGAAGTATAGTAGCTTTAACTATTTAGCAACTATAC